>WAAB01015847.1:66924-251207 GCA_013389865.1 Piaya cayana
CCCCCCCCCCCCCCCCCCCCCCCCGCTGGCTAATTTTTAACCTGCATCGGTTTCCTGATCTGGTTCATCGGGCAGCCCCCACAAAAGAAAGACGCGTTAGTGCTACTGAAAGAGCTGATGGGAGTAGAAAGAAGTGACTAGAGGAGGAAATGCTTCAAAACAACATTGTTGCCAAATGCTTTGTCATGTAGAAAAGTCCCCAGGCTTCCTTTTATTGAAAAAGAATTGGCCATTACTAAAACTCACACCCCACTTGCTGTAGTAGGAAGATTACTGGTCTTAGGGTACAGACCACCCCTTTATTTTTCACACGTGTATACACGTACGCTTCGGTCTCTACAGACTGAATGAATCATGATTTGAATAGAGAGTGCTGATTCTTATATAGCTAAGAAAGAAGGCCCCTAAAATTCTGAAGCCTAGAGCTTCTTTGCAAGGGCATGAGCTAAAGCAGTACCTTCAAGTTAAGCGTTCTGTTAGTACTGCCTTGGATAAGTAGTTAACATTAATTAGTCAGACTGTGACTGTTATGAATCACAGTTATTCAACTGTGATGAGATTCTGACAGCAGCCAAAGTATTGCTGGCTCTAATCCATGAAGGCAAACAACAAAGAAGTCGGGTAACGAAAGATAAGCACTTAAAATACCAATTAGTCTCCCTACTAGCAATATTACTGATCTAAAGCAAAACTTTCCGTAGCATACTGATAAATGTTTTTACTGAATACTGCCATATATTCCAGCTAGCAGCTATGAGGTGCAGAAGTCTACAGAAAAACTGAATTCACTTCAGCCAAGTTATTCCTGATATACTGTAGGCGTCAAAGACTGAAATATTCATGAAGAAAAAATTGCACAGAGTGATCTGTAGTGTCGCTTTGTGAGCCTTACATACCTCAGGTTCCGAGTGGTGACTTAGGATAAAGTAATCACCCTGGAGTATGCCATAATATAAATATGCAGCATATAACTAAGACATGGTGCTGGTCTATGTGATTCCTTTGGGAGTGTGTGTGTGTTTGTGTAGCCTTGGCTTCCCTTAGACAGCTGGCAGAGTGGGTGACTGCACACAGGCAGGAGTTGCCAGGCAGAGATGTGCTGCGGTGTATTTTACTCAGCGATTTGTCCCACGGCTACACGTTCATGTGTCCATAAACTAAAAAAAAAAGGTTTTGTGCAAGGCACATGCTTACTGCTTTCTTTCTTACTTACTGCTTACTTACATGCTTTCCATGCTTACTGCCTCCCACTTAACTATGTCTGTTCCTCTGCACCCAAACAAGTGGAAACCATTCCAGCTTCTAACTAGCTGACGATCCCGACTTGCTGCGCTAAGGGCAAGGAGGCTGCAGCTTTCATGGAAGAAACATGGGTGTGCTCTACATTTTACAGCCTATTAAGGGGTGATCATATAGTCCCTCTGAGGCCCAGCCTAAGAGGCATCAGGCAGACAAGATGAATCTTTGCTTTCCCCACCCTCCTAGATGAGTTCTAAGGTTATTTCTCACAGGACCGGGTGGAATTTGCAGGAAACTACTCCGGTTCAGTTTTGGCTGTGTTCAGCCTTCCCAGTGAGGGACAGTGAACATGAACTTGGTTGTGGCTGTGGGAATTAGTTGATAAGTTTTGCTGCAGCTGGCATGCATGTTTAATTGTCATATAAATCTGTCATGTACCAAGAAACAATATGTAGATGATATCCAGACATGATGCTTAGCTGTCTAACAAGATACAGTTGGCAACAATAACCTGATGGGAGTCTCCAGACATGGTTGAGTAAGCCAAAAATACAATGAACAGCCTTGTAGAGATTTGTATACTTTGTTTAAAACTAGTACATGATGCTTAGCTATCTAACAAGATATAGTTGGCAACAATAACCTGACAGGAGTCTCTGGACATGGTTGAATATATTCTTTGTTTAAAACTGACAGGAGTCTCTGGACATGGTTGAATATATTCTTTGTTTAAAACTACTATATATACTCGCTGTTTTTTGTAAGACCTTATGCCTTTTTTAGAAGGGCACCCAATTCAGTGCTGAATTGTATAATAAAAATATTATTATCTTTGCTTCAAAGACTTTGTCCTTTTTAATATTTTACCAGTGAATAAGTGTTTCTCACATGGTCAACCTATGGTTTATGAGCAGTTAATGTGTAGTTCCCATGCTGAGGCTAATTACCTAGCTGGCAAAGCTGTGCTAATGTGAGGACTGCTGAGCAATTGGAGTCCCTGACTTTGAGAGACAGGAAAACAGCAGGAATGAGCCAGCCCAGCTCATCATATAATGGAGTTATAGGACCCTAGGCATTTATTGCCACTTCTAACCTGTGACCCATTTCCAGAGCTCCTCTGTTTGAGTTTTCATGCTAAATGATGTGTAACCTAGGAGTCTTGGGCGTATCAAGATTCTGACATCTGCAAACATGTAAAAAATGTAAAGTTGTGCTTATAGACCAGAGCTCACATTTTCCCTCAGCTGCTTTAGACAGAAGATTATTTTTCCATCGTAAGCATCACCTTCCACACTAATCTTCCTAGACTTGCAATATGACCTGCTGTCATCAGCCATCTCATTTCTTCCACAGACTGACTCTAGGCAAATTGGTAGCAAATTTCCATTGATGTGACCCATTGCACCTGCTCTACCTGCAATTTTGCCTGCAGTCTGTTTTGTGATATAGGGAGAGCATGTGCTGAACAGAAAACAAGCACTTCTCATCTGTAGACTTTTCAGACAGCTGTGCTTGTGCTGGGAGGGCTGATCCATGCTCTGACTCATCTGTCTAGATGCAAATGCAGTATTAACAGTTATAGGGCAAGGGTCCAAAGTTGCCTTTATTGGATATGGTCTGGTAGGCACCAGGGATGATTTTTCCCAAGAAGTTCTAGCTGTTGCTGCTGCTGAGGGAGACTGTAAGGGGCTGGTCTCAGCTCCTGTGTGTGTTTTCACTGGCCAGCTGCCAAAGAGGTGCTGATGGGTATCATCTAACATGAAGCAGATGAAAGCACCCTCGAAGCCCAAGTGGTAATATCTCTAGCCATATCACCGGAGAGTTACATAACATATGAGTGGTCAAAGCAAGTTCTTTGCCCCGCTGCCAAAGGCAGCTGAAATTGGAGATGAAGCTGCAGGATGTGATAAAGTAACTGGTGCTGAACTACAGTCACTTTCTTTTAGACCTAACAAAGTAAGACCACCAGTAGTGTTTAAGCTGTGCAGTTTGTTCTCCTTCCATTACTGTAGACCTCTGCTACAAATTTCCAGGTCCTTCCTGCCCAGTTTCTAGCTATGACTTTAAAGACACAATGTCTTTCTGAATGCCATGGCAGGCAACATGCTATATCAGTGTAAACTGGTAAACAGTGAAGAATACAAGGGCACAGAACAGAGACACTCAAGATAAATCACACTACAAATGCTATAAGCCTACTAAGGACCCTGAAGGGAGAAGATGTTCTTCTGGGTTAGGGAAACAATGGAGGGACATAAGACCTGTATTCAGCTGGGGCTCTAGCATTCCAAGGCAGTGATTTAAGGCTATCTTGGCTTTCTTATTGTCTGAGAGGTACTGTCTTTTATTTCAATTAACTCTTTGGAGGGCTTAATATTTACTGTCTGAGGAGGACTAAGGGGTATTTAAATGGAAAGTGACAGGAAAAGACAAAGTTATATCTTAAAGTGTATAGGCCATGAGTTTTTTGCACTACTTAAAATTACCACATCACCTGGAATATACCTAAGTAACTCCTAGGTGAAGCTCATACATTTGGCTGACTGGAATCTGAACATTCATAATTGATTACAAAATGTAACCACCATGAATTACTATTGATTTTAACAAACAGATTCAGTTGTTTCCACATGAAAGTGAAAAATAATTTATCTCTTAGGCAGAAATTTTTGTGTGGGAGATTCCCAGCATAATGGGGCTTTTCTGCCAAACTTCATGAGGAGGCTTATATCAGAACGATAACTATCATGAACTCTGATTGTGGCTACACTGTAAATCTTTTCCAAGTCGTGAGTAAAAGAAGTAGCCACAAGAGGGAGGCAGAACTCCTATGCCAGTATAGTAACCCCAGCAGAAAACAAAAATCAAGAGAAGTACGTTTTCAAATGTCCCTCTTTTTGCTAATTCTGTCCAGCAGCACTCTCATTGAAAACAATGACTTCTGGCTGCAAATATTAAATTATTAATGTAACCCCAAAATTTGTAACTGGTAGATGTTTTTCTTAAACCTAAAAATTAGGTAAGAAATTACTTCAGGACAGATTGAAAATGATTTTCTTGTGTTTATTGTAAAACTGTCCCCATGCTATAAGGGATTTATTTTAATGGTGTACATTTGTATTCTTGCCAGTCTCTAATACAGTAGGATTATTTTGTTCCAGGAAGGAGCCTTTTTTTTTTTTTAAACATTTTTCTTCTTAGAAAATACAGCACAAGGATGCGTTTAAACAGTTCTATTTCTATAGCACCTCTGCAAACAGATAAGGCACTATCCTCAAGTGGTGTTATTACTTATCCTATAAAGTACTTTCACTAGCCACAGCAGGCCTTCTAGGTTCAGTGATCTTAGCAGAGAAATAAATTTGTCTGGAGGGAGAGGGCAGGTCAGGTGTCTAATTCCTGATTCAAGAATTGTTTCCACAATTTACTCAACAGCATTTCAGAAACTGTAGTCAGGGACTGACAAACTCAGTCAGTACTCTAAACCTTTGAAGTCTTCGATCTCTTTAGTTTTTAACTTTTTCCCGCTGTGTCCTAGCCCTCTAGGTAGTCTCAAACAACGAGGAGAAAAGGACTCTAAACCACCTCAAAACCAACTCAAATCCACTGAGTAGGGGAAGAACACGCAGTTGTTACTCTGAGCATGGCAGCAGATTAGAAACCTGAGAGGGATGGTAGGAGAGCATTTGTTATGGAAACCCAAGCTGGAATAGGCTAAATAACTGTCTAGTACTGTGGTGGTTTGAGGCATGTACAGAAGCAGTAGGTGTATGTAGACCTCTCTCATGCAAATTTATGAGAGCTCCTGGGAATTTTGGTTCTTCCAAAATGAGGCAGGACCTGCATGGGCGTTTACCAGATGGGAGTAGTGGTCTTGGCTGTCCAGACTTGGACTGAGACCCACCAGCGGGGCAGTAGAGGTGTCTGTCTTCTAAAGAGTGGCCAAAAAGTGAAAATGACAGACTATTGTTCTTTCCATCATACAGTGCTCAATTGTATAGGCCTATCCACACCTGTGAAAAACACACGTATGCTTTTGGTTTTTAATAAACAGTAGCTAAAAGTTATCCTCTTGCAGTGTTTTCTGTTGGAGTTATTTAAAGTGCTTTATGAATGTAAATTTTAACAGATACTATGCGTGACTGTGCAGACAGGTAAGGACTATTTGGGTGAAAAGAGCAGTCAACACCACTGAAAAATTAACTAGTCTCTTTGCCTTCTCTCAGGTAAACATGGAATCAATTGATGCAGTCATCTCTTACACCCAGTTTTGAGATCTAACTCAGTGTGTCAACAACAGGTGAAATTTTGCATGGGATTCATAGTCCTGAAAACCAGTGAGGCTTGTGCTCATTGAGTCTGCCACAGGCAGTGGGTCAGCAGTCTGGGCAACAACCTGGCAATTTGCAGTAACCACTAAAGAGGAATAGTCCCTTAGCTCCTGCGAAGCTGGGGAGCATTAGTACACAAGCTGAACTACCTGTTGTTCCACTCTGCACTTCTGCAGGTAGGACCCATACCACAAACTACAACTTACCAAGCAGAAATACCACTATCAACTCACACTGTCATCATCCTGTGTCTTTCAGGTCTTCTGGCCCTGTACAATTTAAGAACTGATTTTGACAATGTGATTTGTTTCCAAATAAAATTCTATTTGTTCACATTATATTTGTACTAATTTTTTTACTGATTTTTTTTCTTTGATCCCAAAGTTTACAGATGGGCTCCCTGTGTCTCATTTTTCACATAGCTCCTAACTTGTCACTGGACTTCATGAGGTATTAGCACACATTTTTCTCTGTGGAGATTGTAACTTCAGTGTATCTGTTTTGCCACCCTCGTTGTTCCTTTTGCTCCAGCTGTCACTTTCTCACAGCCAGGGACATTTCTTCTTCCTGGGCAAAGGGCACCTGTAACAGCTTGTTGGGGCAGGGTCGGGGGAAGCCTGTTGACTGATGCGGTATGGTACAGTGTAGACAAGATTTTGATCAAAGGGAGTTTGGGATAAGAAGACACTGTAGTAGTTGAGCTCTGTTCTAGTCTTAGTTGAAAACTGTCTGCAATTTTGCTTTTGTTTCCCTTGCCAGAAGCCAGAACTCTGATACTGTTCTGCCTGCATTGTGAGCTGAATTTTTCATTTCAATGGAGTTTTTCCATTCCCACTTAACGTGAGCACTCTCTGTATTAATATAATTGCTGAACTGACCATGCCCTAATAAATTTGCTTCCACACAGAGGAACAGAGCTCTCATTTTCTTTTCCTTGTAAAGGGAAACCTTTGCAAAAGAAGTTCTCACCTGAGGAAATCACTTTAAACTGTATTCACTTTGTATTCCTCTTGTCCCTTCAGCAGCTCTTCAGGCCAAGATGATTGCTCTCAGTTTATCTACACACAGTGTGACAGTAGCAGCTAAGAGACTACGGAAAACTCCTGAGCTGGACAGGACCAGCCTGCCTGCTCCCCAGCCACATATTGTGGAACCCCAGTGTAGCTGCAGGCAGTGCATCACCCCTCTCCATCAGGCTTTGCTGCCCTGTTGTCCAGGGTTGAGAAAGACACCTTTTATGTGGCAGTTGCTTTTAGGTTTCTAATAGTATGACAAAAAGGAGGTTTTTTCTGGGGCTGGTGTGCTTCATGTCTCAGATGCATCTTCTGTGACACAGAGCTGCCAAAACAATAGGCCACTCCTCTATCTTTTGCTTTAACTCAGCTGACCTTCAGCAGCTTTTGAATTTACAACATATCTGGACTAGATGGTAAGGGCAGTCATGGCATCTAAGAATACTGAAAGAAAACTGGTGGTTTTTTTCTCTCCAGATTGTGCTGTCTCACTCTAATGATGTCTTTTGTTTGGGTACACATTGCAATGGCAGTCTGACTTCTCAATCTCTTGTAGGGTGATATTTTGTCTTGCCTTGAACTATTGTCAAGGAACTTTGAGCTGCCTGGTTTCAAACTGTCATCTATTTCTGTAACTCCTTTAAAAACCATTTTATGTATTATGAAGCTGTCCCAATTAGATTCTATAACTTCAAAAATGTCACTGGATATCTGAATTATTGTAAATAAACCGCTGTTACTAAGTCCTAGAATCTTTCTGTTTAACTTTCCTTCTTTCTTGAGGCTGATTTGATTTACTCTTAAGACATCCTTGTGTACCTCCATTTTCTTACTCTGTGAAATGATGGACTTTTTTGTCAGTTTTACTGGAGCATACTATGGAGAAAATGCTGAGCTCAGAACAACGGTCTGAGCAGCTCTTATGATGAGTATCTGGTTTTCTTAGGTCAATGAGTCTGCTGAACTCTTCAGTCTTATTCAAGGAGTGCTTTTGAGAAAAAGGGCAGACTGTAAGTGGTCTAAGTGACTGTGAAAGAAATGGAAAGATGTATGAAACTACACATGGCTTATTCAAGCTTGAAAGAACACAAAGAATCATACCAGAGTACTCTGTAAATAATTTGTATCTTATCCTTAATTTGCAAACAAATGTTCTGATCACAGGAAGATACTGCCCTTGCGTGTACTCCTGACTGTAGAGGTCTGAGAAGGGAAGAGGTGCACTGAGAAGCTTCAGTTCTCAATTACTTTGTTTCAGGATGGCCTCATTCAAATGTTGGATCCTCTTCTACATTATGTCAGCACTGCTCCACACATCTTTCATGTGGCTCAAGCTCTAGACCTGCTTCATTGCCTTTGCAGTCTGTCTTCTAGTCTGGATGATCAAATGAAATAATCTATTTTCTGTATACAATCCTATTACATCTAATCTGTGTGCTTCTTGATGCCATCCAGTACGCTCCCTTTTCCTCGTCTGAACTCAAGAGGATTCGTATGTAGTTATCAGGATATGCAGCACATAAAACTTCAGTTTCACAGTGAAAATGTGGATATGCTGTTTCATCTTAACATTTATTTAAGTTTTCCCACATTTAAAACAAAACGTAACATCCTGTTTCAACTGATAAAACAAAAAGAAAAAAACCAAACCAAAACACTTCTACAAAGTTAGCCAGTGTATAGACTTTCTTATTTTACAAAATAAAAAGGTAGGAACATGTTACAAAATAATCAACAAACCAATCAGTGTCAATAGTGCAAAGAACGAATTGCAGGTATCGAGGGAGAGGGAGGAGGGTAGGATGGATAGGACGATGGATGTGTGGGTGGCTGGCTAAGCAAAACAGGAAGGCTAGCAACAGCTGTGTTTGTTACCACACAAAGCTTTGTATTTCAGACAACCTGTGATGTAGATTTAACATTAGTGGCAGAAGAAGGTAAGTACTGGCGAGATGAATACAGCTATAGACATGAGCTGCTAAAGAGCCACTGAAAAGAATTTTTCACCCCTTGAAAGAGAGATGAACTATCAAGGGCTTGATAAGTTTGTGTGCATTCAAGAGCCAAGGAAATTACCGAGAATTTCATGCCAAAACCAGACAGAAGTAGCTCCAGGCTGAACTTTATAAGCCTTTTCTTCTTGCTTTCAAGCTCTTCTGCATGTAATTGCTCTCTATCCTGGGAGATGACTGATCAAGAGGAAGTTTTAGCAGCTACTAAGTCACATGGATAGGTAGGCCAACAGGTCTTCCATGCCCTGTCAAATAAGTATGCCAGCCAGCAACCCACTACAGAAGGTAATTATTTCTGCAGTATTTCTTATGAGACTGCTATAAGTTGACTAGTTTTGAGTCTAAATAAAAAAAAAAAACAAACAAACTCATCAGTTAGTTACAGTGTTTCGCAGCTGACTTTGCCTATTTCCTTTTTATAGCAAAGCATCCATGGTTAATAAATCATAGAATCACAGAATAGTTAGGGTTGGAAGGGACCTTAAAGATAATCCAGTTCCAACTCTGCTGCCATGGGCAGGGACATCCCACTAGATCAGGCTTCTCAAGGCCCCATCCAACCTGGCCTTGAACACCTCCAGGGATGGGGCGGCCACAGCTTCCCTGGACAACCTGTGCCAGTGCCTCCCCACTCATGAAGTGAAGAAATAGTTTCTTATGTCTAGCCTAAATCTGCCCCTCTCCAGTGAATGAAATGCATTCACTAAAACAAGATCAGCTGCCCAGAGATGATGCTTGCCTTTACCTATTGTGATTAAAGACTGTTTAAGTTTATTTTTCTAGGCAAAATTCCCTGCAACACTGCAAGTCTTATCATAGTACAAAAATTAAACAAAACTGCAATGAGAAATAGAAAGAAGGTTGAAAGTGGGAATTGCTTCTGGGAGTAAATGTATGCTTACTTGAAGGCACGTTTCTTGCATGGAGTACTAAAAAGTTTTCAAATAAACCAAAGGCCAGTCATTGTATTTTTCTCAAAAGGAGTATTAAACTGAAACTATTCAATGAGGTTTTCCCCCTAAGATAAAAAAAATAAAATCCCCATTACAAACATAGCTTGTATCTAAATAATTTTGTCTGTTCTAAAACTGATAAATTCAGCTCTTTTCTCCTCACCTCCATCAAAATCCAAATTACTACTGCATCCTTATAGATGTGCATAAAGGTCATCCAGTGGCAGTTATCTACCACTGAAAATTGGCACTGTTTAATGAGCATGAACAGTGAAAACCTCAAAACGGGGACTAATAATCCTAGTGTTCAAATGTCCAGTGCTTGTAAATATGCTGGACTGATAAAAATATTCAATGATGACATCTTGTGATACCAACACTAGATCTTCTAGAGATTTTGGTTTTTAGTGCTTTTTTAAAAAATCGAACTTCTTACTCTAGTGCTTCAGTTGGAAATAAGATTTTTTTGAAACTCTGGCAGAAGTATTCATCCTAAAATCTTGAAAATTCAGTGGCAGTAACATCAGAAGGATATTCTCCAGAGATAAGAAAAGATTAAAATAGCCTTTTATAAATGGCAACACTCTGCTACTTTTGCTTGCATAACTCCATTAGGCTTGGAAGAGATACTTCTGTTGTACAATTAACTATGTAAAAGAGATCAGAGTCAGGCGCTTCCTCTTAACTTTCATTCATTAACTTTGAATTTAAGAAAAAAAAAAGAAAAAGAATCAGAAGGGGGATTAAAAAATGAAGTAAATCCAGAAACCTTCAGTATGTTCATCTTTAATTTGGAGTACAAGAAATATTCTGTGGCTGGAGTATGATAGAGACTGAAAAGTTAAAAATTCAACAGAGATGGAAAATTGTATTCCTTTGATTTTCTCACCTCTTTTAAGCAGTACAACATAATTTTTCTTATATGCTATTACTCATTTGTGTTTTCAAGGGCTGGGGGACAACAAGCAAAAAATCAGACAGTGAGCCTGCAGATTAGAGTAGGAAATCTCCCAAGTGTTTCTTTCACAAAACATTTTCAAATGCCTTTAAAAAGAAGAGTGAATTTTGTAGAGAAGAGTTGCCATGCAACAGCCAGCCCGTGGCAGAACTGAGAATTGGTCATGAATTCAGCCCCCTGCTGCCAGGTATTTCAAAACCTGTACAAGTTATGACTTAATAAATAATAATTCTTTGCCCTTTATCAGTAATTTTAATCCAGTGAGCTCAAAATGCCTCAAAAAATTTAGTAGCATTTTTCCATGCAGAGAGGTTGCAAATGCTCAGTCCTAACTGGTGTGCTCCAGGGAGCTCTCTAGGCTTCAGTAGGACTGCCTGCAATAAAATATTACACGCTTATTAAGAAGCCCTAGAAGGACCAAGACTTTATGTATTTAAAACTGTGTACATGTGTAAATATCTGTCACTAGAGTAATCTAGGCCTGGAATTTAAGTTCATATAAAAAGGCATTTAGAAGTTCCCTATAATTTGTTTTCAATTCTACCACTACTGGTTTTAGACTCAAAGTAATTAATGTCATGTTTTATTTGGTATTTTAACATTGTAGGAAATTTTATAGGAGTCACAGTGGAAGCAGTAAATTGAGACTGTATTAATTTTATGTTATATGAAAATATAAAGTAAAATAAATGTATAAAAAAGCTTTCATTTTAATTAATAATGAATTTAAATTAAACTGCCAAGGCTTTCCAAATGTGTCATTCTAAAGTCAGCAGTAACCTTTGAAAAGATAAATGATTTAATAAATTACTTTTATTACATTTAAAATTACCTTGAGACATATTACACAAGCCATGGAAACAACTATAAAACCCAGGTACATTGTACACTGTTTTTTCCTGAAAAATATATACGACTGAGTGATTTTTGCCTTCCGCATTTTTAGTTAGAAGGAAGTTTTAATACTTGCTGTTGCTTTCAGCTAAGTGAATAAGATCCTTCCATGAAGGAAGATTTAAAAAAAAAAAATTAAAAGAGATTTTGAGTCCCAGTTAGTGGGGGTTTTATAAGATACAAGTTACTTATATTGTAGGTTGAAGGTAGAACATGAAAGTAATATTCTGCTGGAAAGACTTCCAAGGACTTTCAGAAAGGCAAACAGCATTAACAACATACTGTTAAAGTAATTGAGTTCTGACATTCTCAATAACCAGCCACCTTATTCATCCAAGAAAACATAAAAACCCTAACCAAACCCAATGTTTTCCCCTTAAACATCTTTCTAGGCAGGAATGATCTAAGCAAAGGCCCTCCTGTATCACCTCTATTATAACACACATTCCCCATTACTAGCAGCTATAACCATGTTTAGTCAAGATAACAGGGCAGCCCAGACTAACAAAAAGTTTGAGAAATTGCAGAGGCTTTCTTGTGACTTGTGCAGACCCCATGAAAATGTGCAAAATGACATATTGTTCAGAGGACAAGACAGGAAGGGGTGAACAGAACAGCAGCTACATGATTAGCTGTCCTATCTATAGTTGATCTGCTTGACCATTTACTATGTTTCAGATGCAGAGTTTGTTGATCCTCCAGAATGATGCTCAGGGTTTTCACTCTGTTGACCGCTTCAAAAAACGAGATCTTATACTGTTTTTCACTTGGCACTCCTTGGGCTTTATTTGGCAGTTCAGAAGGAAGTGAATCTGCCAATAACCAAACCAACAGGCATACAAAAAAAAATGCTTAATGTGAGATAAAGGCTGCTTTCTGGTTCGGCTGTGATGGTGGCTAGACCATACTTTAGCACAGAATCTAGATGGTGAAGAGTTAGAAAAGGCAGGCTTGTCTGTAAAACAAGCCATTCTGTCTATACCCCAATTGTACTGAAATAATTCCAGCAAAAGCCCATGGGTCTGCTCCAAAAAAAGCAATTGTGAGCTTCTTCTCAAAATATGGATCATTACAAGGCAAAATAATACTCTTCAGAGCACTATTTTGAAAGTAAAATTCCATAGTTCTTAAAAAACAGTACCTAGCCCCTGCAAGTCCATTCTTCCTGGTCTGTTAATTAGAAATCCCTCTTGGGATTTGCAGACGGATCTTCCCTTACTGCACAGCACATTCATTGACATTTGCAGTATCTTCTCCCTTCAGATCCTCATTCAAGCTTTTTTTATGCTCTATTTCAACCTGGCAGAGGAAAAAGAGGGAGAACATTTGAAATGAGAAAGAAAACAAAAGATTCAACAATCTTCCTTAGTGCTGATTTTTGTCCTGTACAGGTGAAAAAACTCTTGGTAAACTGAGTGGGCTGTGAAGAGAAATAGACTGAGGAGGAAAAACTGGATGTGGTTTACTCTAAGTGTTTTCAGTCTAATCTGAACAGTTTTATGATTCAACAATGTCATGACATCATTTCCAGGAGGCATAATGTCATGCAGAGAACTAGTCTTACATGATTTTATATTCATTAACATCCCCAGCTGTAGTCTGAATCCAAACACAGAACCAATTTGGCAGAGGATAAGTGGTTTTCTAAGTCGCAGCAGACCAGTTTCACCTTTACACTCCACTAAGACTGATACATAAGGCAAAGAGATTAATTTACAAAATGCATGTCTACATTTGTGTTCTAAATTTCAACACCTCCAAAAACTCTGGAATAATCCAATGTTTAATTCTTAAAAGGGATGCTTAGGAAGAACAAATACCATCTTCGGGGAATTTAAGGACTATTAAAAGTGTTATTACAATTGCCATTAGAAATATTTGCATAAGAATCTTTTTCAGTATCTCTCGTCATCGCTCTTAAAAAAGGCAGGTAGGATGCCAATTTCTCTCCTGAGTGATCAGCTAACATGCCAATTTTGGCATACTGAGATTCTTAGCAGGTATATACATACTGCATTTTTCCATCTGCTCCTCTCTTTAGGGCAGGAGCAGAAATAATGCAATCCTTTTCTCTGCTGTAGCACTCCCACTGTAACTGCTATGAAGAACAGCAAAGCTCCATGCCCACACTTAGTGTACCAGCTAATTTCCAGTAGATGGTTGTGTGCAGGCTCTTCCACAAAGCAACTCCAAGCAAGTTTATTCCATCTCATGGAGGTGCAATCTGCTGCTTGTTTGCCATGAATCAATAATCTGCACATGGGTAGCTAAGGCACAGAGTCTGGCGTGTGCCGAATTCCCACCTCATCCGCCCATGGTATTCTATCATTTGCCCATACTTTTCAAGACAATGTAGTTTGCAAAGAAACCATGGTGACTGCCACATGCCCTTTTTTACCTTGTAACTGTAGTGTGCTGAATAGTTGACCCACTTCCTCACATCGGTCTTGTCCTCAACAGAGATGGATCGAACAGTGGCTTTCGATGCAGAAGTGGTGGGCATGTCATACTCCACATCTATATAGCGGACAAAACTGGAAGGCACTTCCCGGTCAGAGCCAAGCTCTAGGTGACAGAAGAAGGAGTGAGGATGCCCAGAAGCTGGAAAAAAAGAGCAAACAGATATGAAAGTTGAGTTTGATAAATAAAAAAAGACATCTAGGAGGAAGCAACATCACAAAACTACAAGAAAAGCAGAATCTGCTTCGGTGAACTACTTCATAGCAAGTGACAGTATCTTACCTGATTCAACACTGTTACCATTTTCAGAGGAATTAAGCAAAATAAACTGCAAAAAGGACCAAAACTCTGGTTTGCTTTTAGTGGGTGAAAACATCAGATGTAAAACAAGGTATTCCCCCTCTTCTGCTTCCCTGTGGGCATGTAATATGCTAAGTACATTATGGCACATCCTTCTGAAATGTCATGTATTTTCAGAAAGGTGGGATTTAGGAGATATTTTATATTTATTTAAAATCATTATCCCCCTTTTTAGCAAATGAAGATATACTGGAAAAGGTTAAATAATTTTTCTGGTTTCAAAATACAAATTTGTGCACAGCTTGGAAATAACTGTTTATTCCTTACTCAAGGACATGGTGCCTAGTCATTCAAGATGGCAAGGCAAGGAAGTAATCAAGTTTAGCTCTGTCACCTGTAAATTATAACCTTTGTTATTTTTTTCTCCTTTGTTTTCCTGCACAGGGTGATGTTTAAAAATTAAAGTAGGGACTGCAAGCAAGCTAGGTTAGCTTTATTTCTGACTGCTGCCAACTTCTTAAGCTCTTGAGCAAGTCATTTAAGGTCTGTGCCTCAGTATCTCTGACTGCAAAATCAGGACAAGAGCCTTCAAAGCCACCTTGGGCCTTCCGATTGAAAGGATCCTATTAACTACGTGTGTGTAAATGAACGTAATGTCTAAATAAAAGAATGGAATCCTTGTCTGCCACTGTTACAGGCTTTAGGGTTTCTGACTACTTGTTCATTGGTATAGTTCTTCTCAGGAACTCAGGAAGGTGTACAGGACAGAGGACATGGAAAGAGGAGGACTGGCTGAGTAAAAATAACTGGGTGGGGAATGCCCAGAAGTTCCCCTGGGAAGAGGAGGAAAATACTGACTGTGACCATCCATTTCCCATCCATTCCTATCTCCCCACTTTGTACCACTCTCAGCAGACTCTTCATTGTAATCCCTCCTGCTCATCTGCTTTCCTATTTTCTCCTCCAGTTTGCAGTGAGTTGTTCCCTACTGCAGACCGCCTAGGTTTCAGTGGAGGCCCACAGAAGCCCAGGAGAGGTGATTCTGTGTTCTGTCGCAAGCCACATCCACGACCACAAGATGTTCAGCTTGTGCTGCTGTACTCCTGAGCTGGCATGTGCTCAGTTGCTATTAGTATGGAAGCATGTGAAGGTAACACTGGGAGGTGTTTAAGTGGGCTTGAGCACTCTGTTGTGGATGCATTTGAGATCTGAGCTCTTCATACTTTCACCTGGACACATGGAACCAACAAACACTTTTCTAACACACATCATTGTTGGTGGATATTAACAGGCTTAAAAAAAAGGGAGAGGGAGTAGAAGGAAAAAAGACCACACCGCAAATTACCCACTAACAGAAAAGACCATGCACAACACTCAAAAAAATATGGAGGTTATTAATTTAAACAAGCTCAGCATGGTAGGCAATCAGATAAACTGAATAACAAAGCAACTCCTCCACCAAAACTATAGCAAAAATACTAAGCAAAGAAGTGCTCATTAGTGTCCCAAGTGTGAGTCACAAATGGCATAAAGTCTGTAGACTTTGTTCAACGGGGTCATTCAGAGTTCTTCCTCTAATGAACAGATACACTTTTTAGTTAAATCAGGAGTAAGTCCACAAGATTGCTTTTGTTTTGCATCTTTTCTTCCTCGAGCTACTAACATTTCATTCTGACAATCAAGGATCTGATAATATAATTTTTATATACATGCTTAGGTTTTGTAATTGGAGGTAATCTGTTCTAAATGACTGTTGTCTCAACATGTTTGGATTAAAGGTTTTAATTTACTTCAGACAGTATACCAGGCATCACGCCTGGGATCCACAGCCAAACTAGATCAAAGTTCAAATATCCAGATCCAAAGCTCTGCATAGAGGCTACATCCCTGCTTTCCTGGAAGAGCGTTTTCCCACAACTGAAGACGGGGTGGATGTTTTCCTAATATTGTGCTAGTGGATTAAAAAACCCAAACAAATGGAGCCCAGCCAGCTGCAACTGAAGCTCTGCAGAGCCTGTAAATAGGCTTTTTTTAATCAACTGCTTTGATCATATTAATCATGAATGAGGGCAATGAAGTTTAACAACCTACTTCAGAAAGGATTTCAGCAACGTGTTCCATATAATCCAGTCCACAATTTTTTCCTAAGTCAAATGATAATCAGAGTACACATAGTCCTTCATTTGTTCTATGTTTTTCAATGTCCAGCCATAACCAGACACTTCGGCTACAAAACAATCCAGACAGTGCTGATAAGTTCCTACAGCGAGAGCACAAAGGGGCCCATCCTATTAGAAAGCACAAAGAGAAAACATTTGGCTAAGACAATGAACCTACTGAAATAATTGTTAACAATTTGGGTGCAAGGATATTATGACCTGATTGCAATCAGTGACCTTTGGAAGGGACTAGTTCTCCCTTGTGGGGCTGTGGTCTTGGCTATCAGGGCAGGTCACAGACAGGGCTGATGGTGTCATATGCCTCGTGCAAAGCCTGCACCCATCTGCATTCAGGGAACAGAGTGAATCACAGAGGTCCAAGTGGCTACCTGGAGACCCTTTGGAGTTCCTGCACTTGTGTTTGTAAGGGATTGATGTGTCAGAGCACATAGTATGGATGAACAAAGGGTCCCACAGTAAGTCTGTGCCTATGTATGTACTTCTTTGAAAGGCACACTGGGCTGGCAGATAGGCATGTGTGCTGGAGGGAGTCATGCAATGCAAATGCCCCATGCTGTGTGGACAGGTTATCTGGCTTCTGGAGGTAAGGGTAGAGCTGGAGGCTGTGGTTGCCTGCAGCACTCCTCACCAGCTGCTTTGTGATGACACCACCTCTCTCCTGCTCTGGAGTCCCCCACACCACACCAGTTCATTAGCAGACCAGACATTTACAGAAGACCCAGAGCACTGTTAGGATGAGTTGCAGGTGCCACAGCAGTGTGAGTCTGGGGTCTATATTAATATGTAATGCTTGAGAACTGCATCATTTATAGGGACTTCTGCAAACAGGTGGAGGCAAGTTATTATATGACTTGTGGGTAGGGCTGGATATAGCCAAACATGCACAAGGCTGGGAGTAGACCACACATCAGTATCATGTGGTCAGAAGTATATGTGGTCCTCTAGGCAAATCTAAGAAGGAGTGGGAATCAATGCTCTTGAGTACTACTTATAACCCTTGTTCTTTGCTATATACTTTAAGCAAGGGAAACCATAGGACAAGTACTGTCAAGAAATGCAAACAGCTCTTGAGAGGCAAGTCAGATTTAAACTACATTTGGCCTGTCCTGTCATCACTTTGGGATTCCCTCTTTCTCACATACTTCACGTGTTCTGTCCAAGACAGTGCTTGCAAGGCACTTCCTTTCCCTGAAATTACATCTGACCAGACCGGAGGGGTGAGGACACGCTCTTCCTCTCAGGATGTAAACAAATACTAACTGCCCTGCATTCTGAATGGTGACACTGATGGATAGATGCTCCGTGGCAGGGCTCCAACAGCAGTGCCAAGTTTGTAGTGCACTTCCCGCTGACACACACTATGTGTAATAAGGCCTCATACTTGCAGAAACGAGGATAAGAAACACTTATCAGCATCTCTTTCAAAGTTGCAGTCAGTAAGGGAGCTTCTCCACCTTGCAGAAGGCAGTACTGCCAGGTATTCTGCCTCTCTGGTTTGCTACCAGCATGTTCTGTGACTGTGTTAAAGTCTGGGGACTTTCCCCAGCTGTAGTGCCTACAGGATATATGGAAATCTTTGGAGAGAAGATGCCACAGAAGGTCCAATTTCACAGCATCTTGTTCCCAGAGCTCATGCAGATGGTACAGTGAGATTTTCCTCACCAGTATGTTATTGCTCATAAACAGTCTGAAGTTAATTTTTCATTGTGATATTTCTCTTGAGTTCCCAACCTCTTCTTATGCCCCGCACTACAGAAAACACAGAGCCTTCACCATTGTCAGAATTAACTTTACAGATTTGTAACCCATAGCGTAAGCTGGCATCCTTGGGCCAAAACATGATCCAAAAGATGAGAAGACTTGGATGACTGTTTTGCTAACATGATAGCTCAAACTCAGGAAAAACACATGTTCTTACAAAGTGCCACATCTGGTATAACACTGAATTTTCAGGGAACATTCAATACAGAAACCTACCCAGTCACTAGCTGCATTACTACAGCATTAATACTAAAAAGTGCATCTCATTTGTAAAAAGCCAGTCTAGATCAGAGAAATCAAGAAGTAGAATTTGCTATGAATAAAAATAAACCTGAGTTGTCTATCTTTACTGCATACCAAGGATTAAAGGCAGGAAGTGGAATGGTTGGCAGTGATGGCCAAAGGGAACAGTAGCCTGCCCGTATTATATGAATGTTTAATTATGAACATTTTACTAGAAATACAAAGACTTGTTGCTTTTATGTTGGTATTCTCTCTTCAGGTTTACGCTGTATTTGCCTGTCTGCACTGATCACAGAACCACAGACTCAAAGTGGTGTTTGGAAATTTTTTTTTTTAATGGGTGCACAGTGTCTTCTCTCCTCCTGCAATCCCCATTCCAGACACTTTTAAAGTTGCAGTATACACATGGAAATACATAGCACTGGTCCAGTCTGCTTGGCAGAGCATGGAAAAGGAAATACAGCAATTTATCCGGTTTTGTCATTGACCCCAGTAGCATAGTATCTTGCCTTTGCAATTACCTGCAAAAGGCCTGCTTCTAGTAAAAGTGCTAAGAACACACAGATGTTCAATGCCATAATGCACTCATAAATGCAGAGGCAGAAGGCATATTTTTTTGCTGTTTGGAAAATCTAAACTTGTTTTTATCATTAGCAATGTTTGTAGGATAAGTAATAGGATAAGTAAAACTGCTGCAATGAAGGGTTAGATAAATGCTTCATGCATGATGTCCTTTGGTATACTACAGACGACGATTTATCCTGCACCATGCAAACCCAGTACTCCCTATCTTCTAAAATACATATTCCCAATCTTTGACATAACTCTTTTTAGCTTACTCCTGTAGAGATGGTAATCACCACTCACCTGAGTTTTTGTCAGGCAGTCGGTTTATCCTCCATACAATGGAATTAAAGGCATGCTCATATTTGGCAGTTCCCAAAGTTACTCTCATTACTGGCTCAGAACCAGACAGACTGGCTGATCCAAAAGTGGCCCCCTTGTTCACCTTGGCTTTCAAAGATTTCTCCCCCAGGACGCTCTCCCTGCGGAAGTTCTTCACCCACTCATTTGGCACTGGGTAGCGGATCATCACATTCTCACAAGGGACCTGAGTTAAAGGGTCACGGTTGGAAGAGAACCCGGTGGACATCATCAGCCAGCTCTGCACCTCCACCTCAGCACCGTTGATGCTGGCAGCTGTCCTCAGAGTAAAAGGCAAAGTTTTCTCAGCATAGACAGTTCTGAATCGCATGAGTTCAAACCGGCAGGCATCCAAGGGATTGAACAGGATAGTATGAGAGTTATTAAACATATCCTCATCCACACATGAATGGAATCGACAGCTGTATAATTTAATCCACTTAGTGGTAGTAGTGGGCATAATATCCTGCCTTGCAACTATTTCATTCCCTTTGATCAGGATATCATTAAGGCCCAGTCTGCATTCTGCCAGGCCAGAAAGGAAGCTGAGAACATAGATATGGGTCAGCACACTGTGCTGGAGAATCACACCATCTCCTTTGGCCAAGATGCCGTGAAACTCATCCCTGACATCAATAGTGATTTCTTCTTCTTGATAGTTTAGTCCCACTGTGCTCAGATCTGTTGATGAGGCTGGCAAGTTCATCAGTGTGTCTTGGACAGCACTGATGAAGCTAAGGAAGTCTCTGTAATCTGTAGTCCCAAGCTTGATAATTTGCTCTCTCTCTGCTATGTGAGCAATGGCTGGCTTAGGCTGATACTTCTTTTTCTCCTTGTAGGTTGTGCGGTCCAACCGCACACTGTGTATCCTTCCATTCTCATCGTAGTTCTGGAGCTTGCGCTCTGAAATCTCGTGATTGATTTCAAGTTTGAATTCCCGGAAAGGCTTCTCCAGTCCTTTCTCATAAAAAAGCTGTATATATCCACTGTCAGTCAGCTTGACATATATTGGTCCCCAGTGCCTCGATGACATAATATTCTTCTTCTCTGGGATCCTGAGCATCATTGGCCATCCATCCTTTGGCTGAGCTGGTGCCAGGTTAAATAAGGCTGCATCCGAATCATATGTCATCATGGGGTCATCGTCAGGCAAGGTAGGGCTGCTCACATGATCTGGGTCTCCAATCTGGAGTTGCTTGAGCTGCTCTACAGCATCTGTGTGGGCTACAGTTTTGTTTGCCTCATGGAAACTGATAGTGTCAGGCTCTTGATGAAGAATAATGAGAGAATCTCTTTGGCTTTTGCCTGGAGCACTGGAGACAGAAGAACTTTTTGAACGCCTGTCTCGCTCCTCAAAGAATGAGCTGAATGGATTGATGGGTGACGGTTGGACATCTCGCAGAGATTCATCCAGGAAAGGATTTGTAGCACTCCATGGTGGTGTTTCAACAGAAGGCAACTTGGTTAAGGAGGAGAGATCTAGTTTTTGAATTTTGGAGAGGTCACCCAATGTGCTTTTAGGACGTTCTCTTTTCTTAAAAGTTGCTGTGACGTTAAAGTTAACATCTGGAGTCTGTATTTCTGCAGGTGAGGTGTCTGTTTTCAAGGGAGAAAGGTTCTGCGGTGAAAAACTGACTTCATTGTCATCAAAAGTCACCCAGCTGGGAAAACGAACTGTGGTTGGGGTAGATGAATGCCCATTCATGGAGGTGTTGTTCAGCTGCCAGTTGACAGCCTCCATATCTACCTCTTCATCTTCCTGGAGAGACGAGGAATTGTCTTTAAAAAAAGAAGGGAGGGGAGGAAATTTTAGCTAATTATTCTGAAGTTACCTAGTTTTCTCCACTAGAAGAGAAACAGTCTGCAACAATAGTTCACATGGTCAGGAAAGGCCTATTCATATGCTGGGAAAGAAAGATAAAAGACTTGGCCAAAATTCTGAAAAGCCTGGCAAGAATTAATGAAGAAATAGGTTCAGCCAGTTTTAAACAGACAGTCTGACAAAGAAAAGGAATACAAGAAAAAATAAAAAAGGAATGAGAGCAATGATTGTATTGCTGTCATTCAAACACGACCTAAAAAGAAATCTAGCTCACATGTTGTAGTGATTTTTTAAAGGTTCCCTATATAAACTTTCAGGCTGCATTTCTTCTCTCCACTTATCTTCCGTCATTTACCTATTTTGTTTCTTCTCTCATTTGCTCTCATTTTTTCTTTCTGTCCCCATACCCTTTGCTCTACTGAAGAATCCATAGGGGAGAGTGAATGAACACTGAGGAACAACACTTCTCTACTCTGTCCCCACATACTTGTCTATATATTTGCTGTCATCACAAAAGCACCCAGAGATCTGGTGAAGGCACCATAAAAGGTGTCTATGTGGCACTTTTGCCCAGTATGTGTTCAGCAAAGAGACTGTGATTTACTCAGAGAGAAAGAGTCTGCCAGTCCTTTGATGTCTCCAAAGAAACTCTTGAAGAAGCTGTGATCTAGAGATGTATATTAGAATAAGTAAAAACATATTTTTGATTTGTATTGTGTAAATTGTCCTCATCTTCTATCAGGACATGGCACCTTTGACTACTACTTTCCTTGTCTGGGGCTCTGCCAAGACACTTTCCAGGAGTTTGCATCATACTGTGCTATTTCAACCCTAGCTCCATCCGGAGGAGAGAGCAGCAGTGTTAACAAGGTGTTTTCCAAAATTAGCATAAATTTTCAGAGTTCAGAAATTAAAGGGTTTTCACCCCATTTTCTTCCCACTGCGTGAATGAACCAGAGTGCTCCTTAGAATAGGCAGCCAGCATGAAATTATATATGGTGCATCTGCACCATGGGTTTGTTCTACATACGATATAGCAGTGTTAGTATTTGTGCCTTTTGTTTCTGATAGATCTGTAGATCCCATGTTTTACACAAGTGACTGTTCTTCAGTACAAGCAGGAAAGTGAACGTAAAATGTAGCACTTCAGTATGGCTGTGATGTGAGCATATTTCACAATGTTAACAACAACAACAACAAACCATCTAAGTCATTATTTAAATTGCTATCAGTTCCCAGAAAAAAAGATGAGCTTGATTTCCGTTCTGCTTCAACTGTAATAGACAATTTGATCTTTTATTCCAGTTACCATTTAGAACATGAAATAGGGAATATTCATGTTAGTCAAAGTCCTGCCATTAGCTCATTATAATGTCTTGGGTAACTTGGTTTTCCAGGCCGCACAGCCCAGCTGTATGGAAGTTCACCCAGCCTTTTGTTTTAGGGAAAAACACATCATGTAAGTTCTAAGGGTTTTTATAATTGAGAATTATGTATGAGACAGAATAATACTAATTTGTTTTTTTTCAGACCACAATAATAACTAAGCAAAACCAATAACATACTGCTTTTACAGACTATTCATGCATTTCAAAGTGGCACTACCTCAATTTCTCAGATTTTCTTCTCTACCCTTCTGTTTTACTCCCAGCTTTGCACAACGCCTCCCTGTAGTCCCTGCTACTGGTTGCACCACTGGGTACAGTGGTGGGTCCTTTATCTGTTAAGTTCTGTCAAAGACTATTAACAGATTTGTGGCGGGAGAAAAATAAGCCAACTGCTTAACATCCACAATCACACTCTAAGTGAGAAAGCAATAAAAATCCCAATGAGAATAATCTGATATTGTTCTCCTCCTCAGGGCCGTACCAATACCTTCTATGTTCTCTCATACCTTTCCAGTACTTTGGTTAGCAAGTATGTAACCCTCTAAAACAAAACAAAGGCATTGAAAAGATGTGATAAGACCCTGTTTTTATGGTATATCTAGCAAAAAATCTCCCATTTCTTGTAGGACTTCTAAAGGTCTTGTATTGATACCATCAGAGTTTCTTAAGACCATATCACTTCTTCACCATCTGCAATTATAATTTTCCTTTTCCTGTATCTGAGCTTTTGAATTGCAGACACCAAATGTGATTCCACAAATACAGTATTGACAGTTCTGTAAGTTTTACAAAGGTAGATGAGAAGAATTCCTTGGGAGTCCATGTGAAAAACATACAGAAATCACCTGACAGAATTTCTTTCTAAATTAAACAAATTTTATAAAATAAATTGCTTATTTTATCCAGATGCTCAGAAATACATAAGAAACAGTAAGGGAAGATGGCTTTATATGCAAGCATTTGTGCAATTTTATTTTCTAGAAGAATCAACAATCTGTTATTTGACGTGATATGTGGAAGTGTCAAATCTGGGAAGTAAAATAATCTTTCTTTCCCAAACTAAAATAAAAAATACATTCTGTTGCTGCCAAAGAACCATGTTGTTAGGTCTACAAATATCTGAAGAACACAGAGGTGGTTCCAGAAAAGACAGGTTTTTGCTTTGTCCATAAGAGAATGACTAATAGCTGGAAGGATAAAAACACTATTCTAATGCAGGCCAAGCAGCCAAAGAAAGCTCCTGAGAACTAGACAAAATAGCGTGCATACCCCAAGAGAAACATTGGCACCTCTACTGCAAAGGCAAATACAGCATGGTGAAAAATCTTGATATCGCTAGAGGATACCTTAGAAAATGACTTGAGATTTTTCCGTTCTTAACTTTTGTTGAGTTTCTGAACATAGGCGGTAATGCTTAAAATGGTAATGTCCATCCTTTTGGTAGCACTCCAATAGGTCTGGGAGAGAACACTTAAGAAAGCAATTCCCTAGATTAATATTATTTCACTTCTTGCTTTCATAACCGTTTTCAAAATTTCTTCCTACAAAAGAAATCAAGATAATGACTTGCTGATGGGGTGCGGACGGTCTACAATCCAGAGTGACTCCTGACTGAGAAAGACTAGATCTGCATAGAAAAAGGAAGAAATGATCAAAACAAAGCACTTCATTTTGTCTTCTTGACCAACTGATTTTGCTTTCCTAAGCAAATAACTTTGACAGGTGTTTGCACTGCAAAATTAAAATATCTTTTAATTGTCTGAACTTGCCAGATTCCAACCTGACAGGTTGCTCCAGGCAGTCACAAAACACAGGAGCAGATTTACCAAGGAGGCGAAGGGGATAGTAGCTCTATCTCCTTTCCCAATGACAGCAGCAACTGTGAGCTTTGAGGCAAGCAGCCTCAAGCTGCCCACACAGCTATGCATCCCTGCATTTATTCCTCCACGTAAGTGAGGCCTGTAACCAGCACTGGCCATACATTACTACATACATGCCTAAATATCATTACCAAGCCATGAATTTGGAAGCTTAAGTCTCTGGTGAATAATAAAATGAGAACCTGCACTGTAAGGTGCTTCTTAATGTTTTGTTGGTGTTACAAGTATTCAGTAGCAAAGGGGTTAACAATTTTGGTATGACAAAATGGTAAGAGGTATTATGCGGTAATGGATGTAGAACATCTCACAGTGATCCACCTCGTGACTTACTACAAGGAAAGAAGGCTTTGGTTCTCTGTGTTGTTTCAGCTTTTCATTTTTGTTTAAACCATTTTGGCCAAACCCACCAGGTAATAACATGTTACTTATGCCTGAGGAAATGCAGTCATCCAGCTGCTAAAGGATATTGATATTGCAAACTATTTGTGACTGAAACTATGCCACAGAAGCAGGAAGATCTGAGAGTGCTACACACCTTTCAAAAAGAAAGGCAGATAATGACCTTAGGAAATGGATCTGAGCAAAAGCCTGGATTTTGAAATTTGAGTAGTCGCTTATTTTGGCTATTGACAGGAATGAGTTCAGAGCTTCATGGCATGCCTGTTTCTGTTACCTGAATATATTAATTTACATTTAATTCAGATAGCTCTAATTTACACTTCAGTCTGTAGTACAAGCATACCTTTAGTACAGTCACACCTTCCAATAGGGTACTTGCTTCCTTGATGTACCCAACACCAGTCCCACAAAGTAAGCATTGCTAAGTTTTCTGTTGGCATAGCTGGATCTATTCTAGGATGCTTGCTGGGAAACTAAACTACATCAGGTCCACCAGATGCTGATATATAGGTAAGTAGCACTTGGCCTTTGAAGATCAGCCAGGTCAAGAAGATGCCAGTTACAAAATCTGTAGAGCCTCTGTATTCATAGGCAATGACAGAAAAGCAGAACGAATCTGAGAAAAACCATGGATGAGGTTTTCATGCAGTTATCTCTTAATGATAAAGGTTACACTTTCACATACTTTGTGTGACATCCATATCTGATTGCTTCCTTGCATTTCTTTTCCATATCCTAGTCACAACAACTGTGTCTGTACACTTTTTTTTGGTGGTCCATCATGTTTCTGATCTTCTCAGGACAGAGTGTGCAGTTTAAAGCATGCAGGCTGTTTGGAAGTGATAAACTAGACTCCTATTTCCAGTCTGGCCACTGACCTGCTACATGGCTCTGAGGAAAACACCTCATCGCTTCCACTCTCACAGCTTCTGGTTCTCTTCCCACTCTCTGTAATTTTTGACTATTAAGAGTACTAAAATGGAACAGTGATTGCTCCTCTGTGTTACAGTATCCAGTGGGTTTCTAGAACTCTCATAGAACAGTGTAATGTGTAAACACCACAAAGGTGGGTATAAATCTATAAATTGAGTCAATATTTTATTATATCCATGCACTTGCAAAGTGTTTCAGGTTTGGTACAAGCCATGAAGCCATGTCTGTTTTTATAAACCTTCAAGCTTATCACAGCGGTCAAATATGTCACCGCTGCAGACATCAGGGTAACTTTCTCTAGCTAAACAAAGCTACAGTGGAAAACTGCCATGGAAATCAGTTGCAAGCATCTGCAACTCAAAGCGCAGAAAACTTCTTGCCTATGCTTATTTTGCACAGGATACGCCTGTAAGGATAACAATTATTACTGCCACATGCTTCCTGGGTACCTATACTATCAATCAGTGCAGGGTAACATTAAGGGAATACCTAGTAATGGCCTCTCCCAGCTTGCAGGATGCTTTTTTTCCTGTGAGCTTCAGAACAGACTTTGGAGATGGAAGAAGCCGCAATTACCTTGACTCCTTGCAAGAGGATTATAGAGAGGGGCTGTAAAGCCTCAAACCCCTTAAGTACTTACTCCCTACATGCTGAAAAGTACATATATAAGCATTCCTGCAGATTTTGAGTGTCTGCAAGATCTGATGTGTGGAATAGATGACTACTCACACAGTCTTTGCCCTCTACTCTTGCTGCTGAACATGCCACATTCAAAAATTTAACAGAAATCTGGTTCTTCAGTGTTGAACTGTTAATACAAAATTTATGATTTTTAATTAGTACTTTATGGCAGACTAACAGACATTTCAAAATAATCACATGATTTTTCTCCAGCAAGAGAAGGTGCAAGATGAAAGACTGAAGTTGTAGAGCCGATCTCTACGGTTCCCTTTATTATTTCTTCTTCTCCTCCTGCCTGACAGGCTTCTCAGATCATGTTGAATGGATTCATCCTTAGATAACTTTTTGAGTTCATCATACTGCGTCATATTCCATCACGACATCCCTTTGAACTCTGGTATCTAAATTCAGACCATGTAAGTCATTGGCCTGATTAAACCTAGTGTAGTTTTACGCTAAATCTACAGTACGTCTTTTCTGAAGTACTAAATAGTCTGTTCCCAGGACTGGGTTAATGACTGCTTCAATATGATTCCTGTTGGTTGCTTAACTACTGCAAATTCATCACAGGTCCCAAAATAAGTTCAATTGTCAAAAGAAGTTTAATCATCCAAAGTTACAAAGAAGCTATATCAGAGTTTCCATCTCTATTTAAAACACAATGAATGTAATCTAAGCAAATTTAATTTATTTCCATGAGTATCTAATTCTTATTATAACTGCTGTATTTAATATTAAATGAAGTTTTGACTTTTTCTTATTATTCTATGGCTATACAAACATATATATTGATGAGAAGGCAGGACTACTGTACTGTACTGTACTTCAGGCATGAGTGCTCACCAAGCTTCAATGTCCTAGATTATATGCCTCACGTCTCCTTCGCTGACATTGCCTCTTGATGCTTGGAGAACATCTTCCCAACAACTGAGCTTGACCTAACCATTAAGAAACTGGTATCAGAGTACCCATAAGAACAGTGGTAGTTACAGCTAGAAGTTTCATTGTAACCAGCTATGCATGATGCTACCTGAGTGCCTTTTTCTGTCTCACGTTTTCTGCTCCTCCGCTTATCTTTATTCAATTGGAGAAATGAATTAAATGAAGCCTGAAATTCAATCAGAGCCATTTAATCTACCCCAAAATCACCAAAATGTTGCTGCCAAGATAGATGCAAAGCTTTGAAATATGCCGATATGTCTGGGTCTCCAATTAATACCAATTTATCATTTGAACAGAGGATTTCAAATTGGATGTAAATCATGCAAGGCAGAGACAAGGTTGTTAGTGTCTTGAAGAAACTGTTATATCTTCACCTCAGGTAGGAACTACAAGGTAATAAATTAGAGGCAATAAGGAACTTATAAAGGAATAAAAGTCTCCTATGTATAGCTAGAAGACACTAGGCACTCCCAGAAAAAGCATTATTTATCATTTAAATCCGCTTGCTTTGGGTTTTTTCCCCCAGTATATAAAGCTATTTTAAAAAGAAATCAACATAAATATCTTTTGTTCTTGTTACTTAGAAAAAGTGGAATGTTTCTCGTATGTGTTAAACAATGGTAGTGCGTGAGTCTCAAAACTCTACAGAAAAGAAGTTTTATTTTGATTTGAACACATTTGGGAGTCATAGATCTAGAAAGCACACATTTTTACTGCATATTAATTCATGTGCTTCCATTAGCTGGCCAGAAGGTGGTACATTAAGACTGATACAATTAGCGGAAGGCTTCAAGATTTTTACAAGATTTAGACAAGACTGTTCACAGAATTAATATATATATGGCATAACGCTACTGTTTTATTGAGCCAAGTTGTTAACAGACCTCATGTAAGTGGTGGAGAAAGTATTAGAACTTGCTTGTTTTTCCTGAAAACTGAAATCTATTAAACAAACATAATACAGTCATAAAGTAAACATCTTAGCAACTAACTTTACCTATGCAAGTCATTACAAAGCAACTTCATTTCCATACCTGATGACACAGCATAGATATGATTGACATATTTTTACCACTAAGTCACCTAACTTCGTCCTCAGCAAGGTGTGCTCAGTCCCAAGATTACCATGACTATGACTACACCCCAGCCTTAGTCATTATTACTACCGCTAGAATACTTAGGATCCTAGTGCAGGTAGTCTACACAAAGCCTGTATTTGAGGTGACCGAGCAGACCTGGGAAATACAAAGCTGAACCTGTTCCAGCAGAGGGATCAATAAATGAAGAACCAGAACCCCTCTGCTTCATCTTGTATCCTGAAGAAAAAGGAGCAAATGAGAACAGCAGCAGATGTGCATTACAATTTTCAAAAGCAGTTGCTTTCAAAGTACATTGGTTAAGATGAATGAAGTTTGCCTCTGAATGTACTTTGGACTTTGCTTCTACCTACAGAGGTCTGCCTCCCCAATTTTAATCAGCAGCACATATCCTTCAATAATGGATCTGCCACTGATATGAGACCATAGAGCTCATGAAAAAGTATTCTGAGAGCTAGTTAAGGAAATTGAAATGTTCCTGCTAGCCCAGGGTCATAAAATCATTGAATGCTTTGGGTTGGAAGGTACGTTAAAGATCATCTAGTTCCAACCCAGAAGGACTTCCATTCCAGGGACGCTTGTGGTTTTGATCCATTCCAAATTCTGTAATTAGCATCAGAGCTTGTCTGTGCAAGCAATAACTCCGGAGAAGCACCTTTGGTGGCAGCTCACCCGCACCCACCCTGCGCCAACAGCGCACTGCGATCTGCTACTCACAGACTAGTTTAGGTTGGAAGGGACCTTACAGATCATCTAGTTCCAACTCCCCTGCCATGGGCAGGGACACCTCCCACTAGATCAGGCTGCCCAAGGCCCCATCCAACCTGGTCTTGAACGCCTCCAGGGATGGGGCAGCCACAACTTCCCTGGGCAACCTGTGCCAGCACCTCACCACCCTCATTGTGAAAAATTTCTTCTTAATATCTAATCTAAATCTCCTCCCTTCCAATTTAAAGCCATTCCACTTCATCCTGTCACTACATGCCCTTGTAAAAATGTCCCTCCCCTGCTTTCTTGTAGGATGCCCAAGGGACACCACTTGTCACAGATGTCCATCTGGACATCAAGCTGTCAACCACTACTCTCTGAATGCGACCATCCAACAAATTCCTTATCCACCAAAGAGTCCACGCATCAAATCCGTATCTCTCCAATTTAGAGAGATGTTTCATAATGTTCGTGATATTTGGCAAGCAGAATAAATCTGTAGCCAATCCTAAAATTCCAAAGAAAATCCCATTCCATCTTGGAGGAGCTGACACTAGCAAGCATTGCACAAGCTCACTTTTGCAAAGAGTAGTTACATAAATCTCTCATACACAGACAATACACTACCTCATTATGTTTTAATTTTACAAGCAATATGTAATGGACTGGTAGCAAAATACCGAGGTTTGCAGACTTCTTAAGTTTTGTTTTCAGTACTTGAGACAGTACCACGTGGAATAAGCCTAACATTTGCAAATGCCAGACTGCAGGTGGAAATGTGCCGGCTCCTGGATCCTCACAGAGTTTGGGGTCTCATTAAGGAGTACAACCTTTGACTGCAAAGCAACCCACTATGGCCTCATGCATCAAGTTATGGATCCAAAAGGCAACTGCAGTATTGCATAAACATGGGGGTCTAGCTCTGTTAAACAAATGCAAGAAATATTCCCATAGCCACAGGAAAATTGAAGGCAGGAGACCATCATGTGTGTTAGAAGTCTGAAACAGCCTGGATTTGCTATTGTCAATTCAGAAACTGTACTGGTAGTAACCACAAATGGTAACATTGGCCACTGACAGCTTGGACAGTTGGTACAAAATTGGCTGATCTCCAGTTCCTACATGTACAGTTTCTGCATGACTGAAACCAACATCACCCCAACTATGTGTTCAGTCTTGTGCTGATTCTGTAGCAAAAACCCAGACAAGAAGTCAGGACACAGGGATGTCAAATTCACCTGTGCTTAATTCACTACTTAGAAAAATAAACACTGGTGTTCATATCTGCACATCATTTAGGACAAGGCAGGACAAGGTATCGTACCAAGAGAAGGAATGTGTTTTTCTTGAGGACTAATACAAAAATGGCACAAAATTAAAATTTATATTGTTAGACAAAGATTTAAAACTCTATAGTGCAGACAAAAAAGTGAGGAAAGATGAGAAAAAACAGTCATTTGTTATTGTACATCTTCAAAACACACTGTTGCCCAACACTTCTGGTTCCCTACAACATTTAAAAATAGTACCACTAACTTCCTCATTCCTGTACTCAAGGCATTTCCCAGGATCAAATTTTATATCATATCAAGTCAGTAGCTCACATCCTGTCTGCCAGATTTGTCTGCATATCTTGGGTTATCCAGGCAAGAGGTAATCTCATATTTATACTGCCTTTACCTCAAGCAATATTAAAATGATTTAGAAGCTAAACAACTGCTGTTGTTTCAAAAAATCCCAAGACTCATTTCCCAGTTTCTAACATAAGACTCTGTGGAAAATTTAGACTTCAGCTATATATTTTAATAATTTAGTTACCTGATTGACTGTAAAGACTGATTTGTTCCATTGACAACACAGCTGATATATACTTATAAATTATGAAGGTCAAGTGTACTCAACTTTTGCCTGAAGCTTATGCTAATATTTTTCCCCCCTGTAGCTTGTCATGCAAGCATTTTCAGATTAAAGTGCAGAGAAAAACTATGTAACTATGTGAGCGTACCTAGTTTGTCCAGTCCTTCTTAACTTAGAGCAGTGGGAGCTCCAGGCTACAGTGAAACAAGCGACGTTCTCAATGCGAAGGTGAGAGGAGCCATAGCAAAAGTATGTGTAGGTAAAGTTTGCTTTTTTTTAAACTCCTGGAGGGCTGTTTGACATATAACACAAAAGGACTGAAGAAGACTGGCTGGAAATAGCGTGTGAGAACAGAAAGGACAGCCTGATCTATATGCAATACCTGACCCATGTAGATGTTGCTGAGGATGCACCTGCCAAAGCGACACACCCACCTTCAACAAAAAAAGATAATTACAGGGGCTTGAGAAGCACAGTATGCAAAGGATATTACCTAGGAATGGGTTGCAGAAGGCTTAGGTGCTAATCTGAACTGTGTTATTGTCTAGATGGCCTTTAGGTAGCAATTTATGCCCTCTATTCCACAAATTTTCTTTCTGTAGCAGACCAAAAATACTGATGTAATGGAACGTGTTAACAGCTGTTGTCAACTATGTTTGATGAATAGGTTTTCATAAGTCCTATGAAAGCTTGTGGGCTTTCTATGGACCATACAGGATAAATGGAATAAGCAAGGGAACTCCTGTAGGGAATAAAATAATTTGAGACAGTAGAAGCTGTGGCCCTCGCCTATAAACTTAAGTCATGCGTGCCAAGGAATTTCTTTTGTACTACAAAGGTGGAAGAGCTGCAGTGAACATCTAAAACCGGATGCTTAAGTACAGGACTGGCTGTGAACTGCAAGGAGAAATGCTGGGAATTTGCTTCTTATTCTTTGTTCCTCCTATACGCTGTCCACATTACATACAATAAAGAATTCCACCAAAAATACTGGAGGCAAGCCAAAAAGGCCTCTAATATCAGTCAGCAATAGAATCCCAGAAAAACCAGGTTGGAACAGACCCACTGGATCATTGAGTCCAACCATTCCTATCAAAATATACTCTCTCCTGAGATCTAAGTATGACAAATACTGTTTGTTTTTTTTCCTAAAGAGTATATATGACATGGCTCCCTCTCCCAAAACTGACTTGGTATTAATTGGGGAAAAAAAATATTATGAAGGATAGAATGAATATCTCTTACCAGCTCAATCAATTAATGATTTAAAACACAGTTATTTTTAATGCATCTGCCTTGCACAATACTGTAATGCTAAAATTTATTATCTGGCAGACATTCTTATACAAAAATAAAATACAGAAAATATCCTTATTATTTTGTTATTAAAAACAAAGTCTTTCATGTCTAATTTTGCTCCAGGTAGGCAGCAAGTACTGAGACAAAGAAAGGACTGAGACATTGAGATTAAGTGGTAAAGTGGGCTGGACAATATTTATAAAGTTAAAAGAGATTTGGGAGTTTTTCCAGGAGTGTAAGGTGAGCACAGGGTTCCTCCTCACTCTGTGACTGTAAGGGGATTAGGACTACTTATACTCACTATTTGAAACTCTGCACCTGACAGACCTAAATATTTGCTCAAGTAGAAACTGAGATGACAAAAGTAGGGCTTGTGGGGTTTTCTTGTTTCTTCCCAAACAGAAACTGAGCTCTTGGAAAGCAGACTGTTCCTGTAACAGATACTGAAACACACTTTTTAATCAGATAGGCACCACTTTTTTCTCAAAATAAATTTAAACTTTGTCTTCACAACCCATATCACACTCTTGCTAAAGCAGTGTCAAGGTTGAGTCAGGGTGCTGCATTGCTGTTTGTCACCTCTTGATGCTTTTAAAGATGTAGTTTGGATATATGCTGAGCAAGCTGGTTTAATGAGACAAGACATAGCAAGAAGAAATATTCCCACTGGTGGCAACTTAACTTTATCCTTCTCTATGGTGACACTTAAAAGACTGTTTTAATTTTTTGTCTGCCAAGGAAAACTGTAATAATGTTCCAAGGGTTGTCTTGGAGGGTGCTACTAACAGCATAGCTATATCAACAAAGCATGCCTGTCCTCCCGGTCTGACTAGCATGACTGTTCTAATGACAACTTCATCTGACTTCAGAAACTAATAGAGCTGGTCTAGTTCACTCTTTGTATAACAAAAAGATTCCAAGGACGGCAGAAGACTGAAAACTTGTCAGCACATTCATCTAACTACACTTCAGTTAATGGCTCCTGCTGAGTCTCCCTGACCTGGTCAGAGAATCTTACTATCAACCTATGGTGATATCAGCAGGTCATCTCCAGCCTCAAGGTAGCTGCTGACCAGCCCAGGAGGCTGTTATGAGGAAATTACTTGTTTTACGACATACTGCTCTGATTGATGCAGCCATTCTCCGCTTTCCACACTCATCTGTTCCAGGTCTGGCACTACCTTAGCACAGCATTTTCCTTCAGCCCAGGCTCACATCACAAAATCCCAGCTGTTGTACATCTATTCAGAATTGCAAGAAAATCAGCAGAACCAAATACTAGGCTGTTACACTTTTTGTCATCTGGAATTTTGTTTTTGCTTTTTGTGTGTGTGTGTGGAGCCACCACAGTACACAGGATTATTTGGGGTCACTCCACAGATGCAGCCAAAGAGAAACGACTGAACAAGTAATTTCTTCCTATTTCCCTTGGGCCACACTGGCATGATTACAGCAAACAGAAGGACATGGGCCTCATTGTTAAACGTGAGAGTTTGACCAAAACAGAGCCACCCGTGAAGGACGGAAAGAAACAACCTGTAATGCTATCACAGTGCTTTGTGGCAAGAAGTGAAGAGGAAACTCATGTTTCCTTCCTCTCTGCACAAATTGTAACTTCCCATCTTCCCATCTCTAGCAGGCATCTTCCCTTCAAGCTATTACTTTGCCTGGGGGCAAAACATAAGGTATACAGGGCCTGAATTCTCTTATACTCATCCTGAATAACATCCTAGCCACACTGATGTCTTTTCTTACCATAAAGTTTTAGCTCCCTTCACCACTGCCTAGTCTGCATGTCCTCTTTCTTCCCCAAATGATGCTCCCCATTCTTTTGATGGGATTGCACAGGGGAAGGAATTCAGCTACAGACAGAGAGTGGAAAACATTAAAATAATCCAGTGGAGAAGTAAGAAGAGACCCCAAATACCAGACACTTCAGTTAGTTAGCTCCCTGCCATATACATGTATACACACACCCATCCCAGTCCCCTGCCACATACATGAGAGAATAAGTTGCCAGCTTTAAAGGTGGTGAATGAGGAATCCAGAAAATTTCTGTCCTGGGCTAGCAGTTACTAGGAGCTAGGCAGGATACAGGGGCCAGATGGGAGAGAGCTCTGATAGTGTCAGGGCAATCCCTGTATGAAATACACCACAGAAAACTAAATAGAAATAAAATTCTGCGTTTGAAATGTGGATGAGACCTAGAAGTCTTAACGGTATAGGACAAGACTGGGGGGAGGGGAGATGGACAATTCAATAGGAAACCTTACTGCTTGTATCACCAAACTGTGTAGCTGGCTTGATGGCAGCTGAGAGACAAGAGCTTGAGCACTGAATGTGACTGATGTGAAGGAAAACAACAGGGGCCCCACAGCTGCTGTGTCCTGTAAACAAAGCAGAGCTTTCTGAAGGGCCATGTGAGGTTTTGCAGAAGAGCCGTGAAAGAACCCAGGTCTGCCTAAAGGAAACAACGGGGATTAGATAAATGAGGAACATGAGATAAGGGAACATGAAGACTATATTGAGCTTAAAAAGAAAGGTATCTAGACTACAAAATGAAAAATAATTATTAATGTATTCCTATAAACAGATCAAATGGACATTTGAAAAATGAATGGGCAACAAAAACTTAGCAGGAAATTAAATGCACTATCTTACTACATATATAGAGGCACTGGCTGGTACTGGAGATTTGAGAAGAGCTGCCCAAGAATGACTGCTTCAGTTCACCAGTGATCATTATATACTAGCATTTCAAGAAGTAAGCTGATCATTTCCTAGGAAAGTAAGATTTTTTTTCTTCATGAGATAATGTTGCAGAATTCAGTATATTACAGAAAAAGGCCATGGGAGAGATTTTTTCTGCCCACTGGCTTACTTGTGTATGGTAGATGAAATACTTAAATGAAATGTCAGAAATGGATGTCAGATGAAAATGCACCATCAGCTGACTGCTACTAGATTAGCAAGCCTAGAAGAAATAGCTAATGAGGCTTAAGAATATGATCTAATCTGATCTTTCATGCTGCATCTTCCCAGTTTGCATTTTTGTACTACTCATCTATGTCACACTGGTGTCAAATGGTGGAAAGAAAAAGGCCAATAACATAGGGAAGGAAAATGGAAATTCATCTTCTAGAAAACTTTGAATTTAACATCCTTTGTGAAATGGTATTTCTGGTAGGATTTAATAAGGAACATGCATATGAGCATTTAAAGTTATGACGGAGAACTCCAGCCTTGCTCTGGCTTAATGCAAGTTTGTTTCTGCTTGGGACAGAGATTGTACCGGAAAGGAGTCTGTTTATCTGAACCAGAATTTTAATGCTCAAGAAATGCTGACAGCTTGGAAGATTAAATCCTGTATTTACTAGCATGGCAGTATCCTCCCACCTGATTTTCCCCATCATCAGTGCACCACAGCGTAAGGGGGTAACTTTGGAAAACAAGAGATCTACTTGACACATGGAGAAATCTGTGCTTGAGCTCTCCAAGCTGGATGTGAAGAAAACTGTTCTTGGGGGTAAATTTTGCTGGTGATCTGGGATATGAAAATTGGTTCACCCATAAAACAAATCGAAACCCAACTCTTTTATTATAGGATCTCAGCAGCTGTCAGATGCCAGCAGCTTGACTATGCTGGGGTAAAAACTGTGCCATGGTGGACCAGCCTTCTTGTAAATAGCTTCATGGGACATCAGGAAGCAATTACCAAATGCCAGAAAAAACTAATTATGCCTCTTCTCCTTCAGGAACTATCACTTAGGAGAAGACAAAATTATTTTTCCTCTCTATCCCCTACATTTAAATAGTAAATTAAGGCAATTCCACCCCCTCCCTCCCCCTAAGTTTTTAGCCCTGTTTAGCCCCTTCTTTGTGCCGGGTCTTTTGTCTTGGGGAAAGACAACCGTCCGGCAGACAATAAAGCTGTCTGCAAACCAGGCATTTCTGCAGAGGCAGGGATGTCCGAGACAGCTGCATTCCCAACCTGTTGCTATAGCAGCGGGTGGATGGGCAGGACCGCGGGCTGCCCCACCGCCAGGCCGGGGCCGCGTTCAGACATCCAGGGGAAGGGAGAAATGTTAACCCCTGTGTGCCCTCTCCCAGCACGGCAAAGGAGCCCGGGTTTCCATGCTGGGGATAAATGGTGTCTCCTCCAGACGGGGAAGAGAGCGGCAATATAAAACGCAGAGGAGCAGATTTAGGCTAGACATAAGTAGGAACTTTTTCACGATGAGAATGGTGAGGTGCTGGCACAGGTTGCCCAGGGAAGTTGTGGNATCTTGCTGGGTCTACCAAAAAAAAAAAAACAACAAACCCAAAACCAAAACCAAACGGTGAGTGGAGAAACCCACGGTGTCCTTGGTTGTAGTCATTTTCCAGGATGCCGGGTGGTGGGCTTGCAACTTTAACACACAGCAAGAATTACTCCTGCCTATTTTATCTCTCCTGCACAGCATGCTACAGTAAGAATCATTAGCAAGTCATTTAATTGAAGTGGCAAACACTTCCCGAGTACAAAGAATAAATATAGACAGTTTGGTAGCACTACCCTCAGTAAATTCAGGGCAGTTACTGCAATCCCTTATGCTTTCACTACCTTTTGTCTCTCAGCATGGAATAGGTACATGCAGCTTTAGTGTATGCAGATTTACACGGTTCACACCTAAGATTTGCTGTCCAGAATGAGAACTTCTGGTTGCATTTGTGATAGGAAGATTTTTTTTAATGATCTTTGATGGAAAAAAAGAAAATAATAGAAAAATATCTGTTATCCTCTTATTTCCCTTTTTATTCACCGTAATGCCCAGATACAGAAAAGGAGCAAACAACCTCCAGCAGAGACAAAGCAACTCCCTTTTTAGTCGAAAGTAGCCTTACTCTTGATTCAGTTGAATAAAAACAAGGATGCTGCCTCCAGCAACTGTCTCTTCCAACAGTTTGTTGAAAAAAATCTGAGAGTTTCTTCAATGTCTTTTTGGTCTGCAAAGCTGACTGAAAATCTCTTGAGAACAGGAGCTCTTATAACAGTATCTGAACTTCAGATCAGGACAGAAAGTGTACTGGATTGGCATTCCAGAGAATATTTCAGTGATTCGCTGTTGAACCCAGCCGGAACCTATGCATGCTCAGGCAGCTGCAAAGCAGACAATAAGCTAAGCTGAACTGAACAAATTCCAGCTTCTGAAAAGCTCTGGAGTTCAGCTTAAACTTGGGAAGAAGAAAGCTCAGGTTGAGTCTTTTAATCTACATTACTTCATTCATTTCCTAGCAAGGGACCACCTGGAAAGGTGATCACCTTGTGATCACCTTGTCTACCCATGGATGGCCAGATGCCAAGCAGATTTCACTACTCAATGAAGACTCTCCATGGCTGGTTAGGTTGAATGCACTCTGCAGAAGATAAAAAAAGACAAAAAGCAGAACTACTGTATTCTGCAATCTTGACAAAGAGAGAAAAGGGAGCCTCTCTTGCTACACTGAGCCAGTAGGAATCACTTTTAGATGGAAACAGTTCTGTCCATCTCATTTACTGTTTTCCGTACATGTGTTTTACCATGATCAGTCTGTTCAACAGTATGTACTTAGAATAATGTGCATGAATTTCACTCAGGTTAGGAGGGTCAGAGGGAAGTAGGGATGTTAAGGGATGAAGGTCACCTTTAGAAGCAGTCCATCTTACTCTGGAGAAGGTACATATGGTTATCACCTCTGGTGCATTCCCCAGGCTAAAAGAACTGATGTAGTATTAGGACTTAGGAAAACAGAAACATGAAGCAGAAAGGAAATAATTTCACTTTCATATGTAGCACAGTCTGATTCCTGGTGGACCAGTATGACCCAATGTTTTGTCCAGAATTCAGGAATGTAGAAAAACAGGTTACAAAAAGATATAGAAGCTATAGAAGAATATAGAAGAATAAAACCCCTACCACACAGCAAAAGACAAAAGCTCAATCTATTTAATCTGCTCCACAGGCAATTCAGGAACAATCAGCCTGTAAGCACTTACACAGAAAATTATAAAAGAAAAATCATTGCAATCTCATAAGTGATATGTGAGAGTTGGGAGGCAACATGGAAAAACTAAGAATAGAAATCATGCTGAGTTTTAACAGCAAAAGTAATTAGACATTGAACCTATCTACCAAAAACCCTGTACGGTGAAGTCCCACATCATGGGAGTGCTTTAGGCAGGCAAGATTAGTCTGGTTCTCACAGGAACTAAACTGGGGAAGCACCATGTTTTGTGATACACAGAATTTTCAGCAATGTTTGCTTTAAAATTTTTTGACCTTTTGTTTTTTTCCTTAGGAAAAAATACAGCAGTGGCTATTTAAGTAGCTCCATCTTACTACCTTGTTGTGTGATACATTTAGAAGTAGCTGGAGCAGCTGATGTACTGCTCCATCACAGAAAAACATTAATGTAACAAGATTAAGCACACATGTAGTCTTGAGCATTTTGAAATTGACTGTAAGGAGTGTAAGGTAAAAGTTAAAAAGAACACCAGGCCAGTATTCAGGAGGTCAAATACTCCTATGAGTATGTCCTCACTCAACCTGATCTCAAAGTGCTCAGACATACGTGCTATTAAACATTATACTGCTGTACAAATGGCTGTTTAAAAGTAACAAAGAAAGAAAAAAAAAAGAGTTGCACCAAATTATCCTTTCTTATACATCACGATATAGTTAGCTGAATTTTGCTTTTTGTACTTCAGAACTCTGTTCCAAATGTACGCTTATTTGTAAATCCAGCCGCTTGTTCCTCTGTACACATGGGCAATGCATTTCTCCCTTTTCAACAAATACCAAAACACTGAAGTCCTCTAACAATGCAGCGCTTGACGAATCTGAATTGCTCACTCACCCACTGAAATTCTATACAGAGCAACTCAGAGCTGTTAATCTCGCAGCAAAACCTGCTTCCAAACCTTCCCTTTCTTGAACACTGCAGTGGGCACAGACACAGATTTCTATTATCCCTTCAGCAATATTTGGAGAAAATTAATATAACTTGTTTTGTATGTTTCAGTTTATCTTGTTGTACCACAGAGAAGCTTTTATCAACAAGGAGACAGCCTACATTTCCTCCAAAAAGAAATAACCTCCCACAAAAGTTCATGAACCAAACTGCCCTCCTCCTCCCCCACATCCTCCTTGGCTTTAAAACATGGTGCATTTTGTATCAGTGCATTAGGCACTATGAATTAAGCACAGGAGGATATTACATGCTGATTTAGTTGTAAGCATACAACTTTAAATCCCCTTTTTAATCTCTTGTTCCTAGAGGACCAAAAGTCAACCCTCTGCTTCATCCTACCAGTTTTCACAAACTCTTTTTGTAAATGCTATTTGTCTATGTCTGTGGCATCATGTTAGAAGTTGCCTTAGACTTTATGGGCTGAGACGTTTCTTCCAGTCTTCTCTCTCTGTAGTTTATCCAACAGCCATCCTTCTGTCTACCCACCCACCTACCCAGGCACTTATCAGCCCCTGCTACTATAGTACCTTTCTTCTAAATGAAGATATAAAACCCCACCAATACAAACCCCTAAAAGCAGAGCGCTCAGGTGAACGGATTCATTCCTTGCTGCACTTACCCAGGGCTCAGACAACTTTAGTTTCACAGTGTCAGCCGCTGGCGTGTTGGTCCGGCTGGCTGCCTCTGCCTGCATTTGTCCATGGCTGCCTGCTGTGGGAGTTGAGTGGGGAGGTATGCACCCTGCGTGCTGGAGCAGGAGCCGTGGCTTGCCGCCTGCCAATCAGCCCCCTCTCTGCCGAGTAGGCAGGGCGGAGAGATGAAAAAATGTGCAGGTTAAGTTCAGATCTGGCACACCCAGAAAAGTAGGAGGTGGGAGACGGACAGAAAAGCTGGAAGCAGCAGGCTGAATGGGTGTGAAACTTCATGTTAAACACTGCCAAACAAAATACTGAAGTTACATTTTTTCTTCTTTCATAGAAAAGCTACCTTTTCTGAGCCGCAAAACTAAACCAAACCCAACCTCAAAATATTTCAACTGATCACCTTGCAAGAAATGTGGCAGGCTGCTCCCTGTGTCAGGAGCTGAATCACTGTGTCCAGTTAACTCTTGAGACACCAGCTGGTTTCAGGACCAGGATTTTCTTTTGGCCCCTCAGGTAAAGTGTTTTGGGTTTACTCCAGATTAGATAAATAAGGAGATAATTTTAAAATGCAAAGTACTTACCACATTTTAAAGAAGTCAGTCGGTCAGTCATTTTTAATCCCTATGTTTGCACCTTCGTGGAAATATTTTCCTACGTCTCTCTCAGATGAAAGGACAAATTAGAGGATGACTTCTGATCATTGGAAGCATATGAAATTCTAGTACAGTCTTAGAGAAGGACAATGAAGGGCATAAAAATCCTGTTTTTAAAGACCAAACAAGACAGATTTATGACAGTGATAACAGGATGCATCCATTTGTGATAGCAGGGGATTAGACTTCATGATCCAGGAAGTTCTTGACAATTCTCCCTACAAAAGCCAAGTGAAGGAAGGAAACCTATGCACCAAGTAGCCAGTGCTCGCTCCACCTGCCAAATATATCTCTAGGACTTCCCAAATGTCCCATTTTAGCCTGTGCTGTCTGTCCTTGCCCTCACCCCTGCCCCAAGCAGTTTGGATGTAAGACTAAAAACCACAGGGACAGTCTGTCAGTGCCTCTGAGCAACAGCCAGCAACCTCTTGCTCTGTTGCTACATTTCTAGGGTTACTCAGGTTTTTCTCATTTCCCCTCAGTGGTTACTATGGGGAAACAAAAGATGAAAATTTGGGATTTTGACACACTGAGGAAAACAGAGTGTTTGAAGGCAAGGCTATCTGGATAATTTGGAAACCAATACAGAAAGTATCTGGCTTACAAATAAATTATTTATTTGACATTTAACCATTAAAATAAATCAGTACAGAAATAATTTTAAGTACACTGAATTAACAGCAAAAGGTAATGAACAACTATGTGAATAGGTGCTGTAGGGATAAGCATGTTGTACAGGAGCCTTTCAGCTGGGGAAGTTATAGTACAGCATAAAATAAAGCTGGTGCCTGCCAGCCTGCTGAAGAGACACAACTGCCTTATTAAGAGGGTACATTTGTATGGGCAGGTGACGGCAGAGTCAGTAGTTAAATGCTTGTCCACAGGAAGAAAAACTAATTAGGAGTGGCCACCTAATGTTCCCACCTTGTGCCAGCCCTCCATCCAGGCCTTTGCAAATTTGAGCCCAGAGTACTCACCTCAAATTAGATAACTAATGGCAGCGCTGGAACATTTTTTTCTAGCACCCACAGGTCTGCAAACCATGCAGGCATCCATTATGCAACACCGTCACTACTCACTTCCCTCCTGTTACTTGTTGTAACAGTTTTATATGGCAGATAGGGCTTTCTCTATCACTGGAAGAAAAAGAACTTTTTGTTTTGCAGAGGCTAAAAATTCCCTGGCTTTTAGCAAGTTGAGGCTAAGATGGAATGAGATGGAGAAATTTGCCCAAGGACAAACTGCTGAAAATAAAAACTTTTAAAGGTGGGGGGTTTAAACCAACACCCTGGCTAGAAACACAAGAACTCTAACCTACTGTTGTGATTTTCCAGATGAACAATGATCCTTTTCTCATTTTATCCTTCCTCTCCCCAGCCAAAGGAAACCTTCATGTAGATAATTTTGTCTGCTGTTCTGTCTGTTGCCTCGATCTTTTTGTGTGAAATGGCAAAGTAAGATGAGCAGGGTGATGAAGTCATCTTGCCCTAGACTCTCTCTTTTGTTTCTTGTTCCCAATTAAAGTCCATAATTAATTTGGCCATCAAGACAGAATGCTGCATGGGGTGCTGGGATGTCATGGACATACTGAAGCAAACTTGTTTCTCAGGAAACAAAGTTTTTTTCTTCACGTGGTATTAGTCCCTTGACCCTTTGTCTGATAAAAACTTTTAAAAGTGCACGGCAATTAACTCTAATTAGGACTAGAATCAGATTTGTGGAAAAAAAAATCTGCTATCCAAAAAATACATTTAAAAAAATCTGCTATCCAAAAAATACATGCATAAAAATGCTGCTGTTATCTTTAAACTGAACATCTAAAAGACTCTCAACAGTCTGCGTGAAAAATCAAAAGGATAAACATGCCTGTTAGGCAAAAGGATAAAAATGCCTCTTAGGCTAGTGACTCAGGCTTTCTGCTTGGGTGTGGGAAACTTAGGTTCAATTCTATTCTTTTTTTACACAAGAACTAACTTCAGCTTCATGTCCTTCATCCTAAAGAAGGACCCAACCTGCCCTGCTATTGCCAGTTTGAATCCAGTCTCTCAAATCCCACTGTGGGCCTTCATGGTAATCTTGTCAAAACTGGTATGGCCAAAATACTATTCCAACAAAACAGGAAAACTAGTTTAGGAAACTAGTTCAGTTCAGGAAAACTAAAACGAGCTCATCAATACTGGGTGTCTAGTCTGCCCCATCCAAGATTGTCCTTTTGATGCCTGCCACTTTTGCTAGATATTGCTGCAGATAGCTAACCAGCAGAGCTTTTACTCTTACTGCTGAGGCCTATTTGACAGCCTAATGGATCTCCTTGAAGAACAAATCCTCAGAGTCCCTAAGCTCTCCCAGCTACCCATGACAAGGTCTACTTTTCATCACAGCTCATCAGGCTTTATTCATATTCATCCCTACAGAAGATGAAACCTGGATGAAAGTCTGTTTCAACTGTTACCTGAGGCATTTCAAGTATAGGTAACAGATAAGGACTTAGTCTTAAGTTTGTATCTTGTCACTGCTGGCCTGTGTTCATCCTGCAGCAGTTAAGAAAGAGAAAAGGAACCAAGCCCAGCCTGCACAATTCAACTGAACACCATCCCCTGTCAGCTGCATCTGGCTTACATTTATCTTGCAACCAGTGACTTTGAAAGAGCAGCCATCCCAAGATCTTTTACCTGAGAGGAAAAGATAGTAAAATTAAACCTCAGTGGCCTAGAACAAGTTTATGGAGTACCATCCTGGCAGGACAAGATGGTTTAGGTCAGGATATATTCCAAGCAAAAAAGCACATAAGGAATGAAAAGCATCAAAATACATTGGGAGGAAAGATTAACTGAAAGTCAGATAACCCTAAACCGTATGATACATAGCTCAATCCAGGCACTAGCCAGCTAAACACAGCTTCTCATGACTGAAAATATGAGCAGTCAAACCCACTAACAGCTGGGAACATTGTGAGACATGGTCTCAAGAGTTTCTGCTTGTTTATGTGTTCCCACATGGCTGAAGCAGTGCTTTGCCAGTAAGCGTTTCAGGTCTATGAGAAGAAGAGTGTATAGAGAAGTTCACAGGTCACAGACCAATGCCCAGCTGGTCCAGTTCTCATGCTGGGAATACTCAGAGACACCTCCTTTACTCTCAAGGATGGTCTAACTGTGCCTGTCACTGAACCCCATGGCAACCTTACTGTGGTTAGAAACCGATCCCTTTGGATGCATCTCACATCACATGTAATCAAACCCTTCTCCAACTCCAAGTTGCTGGCAGGAGCTTTGTCCCCCTCAAAGATGAGGCTGGTTCAGAAGACTCTGAGAATCTTAATTTCCTTACAGACTGGTTGGATATCACCTGACAGAAAATGCTTCTCCTCGTGCTGCGAAGTAATCCATGCTGGGCACTGAAGAGGTCTGGATCTCTGTGTGTAGAGAGCAACAGAGGTGGGTGAGAAAGCCAGAAGTCAGACGGGGGTATTATTTGTAGCCCTGTCTGACCTATCTGATTCAACAGCCACTTGGTTGGGTTTGTCTGACGCTCACCCATCCCTTCCAAAAATGTGACTTAGATTTCTGTTTGATGTCCTGCAAGAATCTACAAATAAAATCATGTATACACACACATATATATAGAAACGTATATTTTTATATGCATAGACACACAGAAAGAGGAAGCACTCTGGCTCACCTGTTGTATGCTTCCACTGCCTTGTGACTTTAAGGCACAGAAAAGAGAGACTTCAATGCTGCATAAGCCAGTGCCTGAGGGAAGAAACTTCAAGTCTTAACTCCTGACTGTAATAAATGGAAATCATACCACTCCCTCCAATGCCATAACACTGAAATGAACAGAGACCTAATTTAAAGAAGCAGAAGACCAGTGCCAAAGTAAATGCATCACCCTCAAGATTTATTATGAAGATACAAAATTTAAAACACTGGCCTTTCATTCTTCTGGAGCAAAGCAACCTCTGACATACTTATGGAATTACAAATTTGTGAAACAAGTCCTAAAGCTTTAATGACTACTATAAAAAGCTGTCTGCCTTTTTAGATATTATTTGTAATAACTTTATCTTTAATAAGTAGAAGGTGACTTTTAATCAAAGACTCATGTGTAGTCCACTTTGATACACAAAAGCCACACCTACTGTAACTTACTCCTGGTTCAAAAAAGAGATGGTGAACATCTGGACCACAGTGTTTGGAAGTGGACAAAAGCCTCAGTCACCCTGATGACAGACATATTGCATAGCCGAGTTTCTTTAAGCCAGTTTCGAGGAAATTTTGGCCTACTACGTTCCCTAGCAGGTTGCCAGTACAGACAGTATAGATTCACTATAACAACTAGGTGTAACCAGCTTTATCCTCATCTGCCACTCATTTCCACAGGACTGGGATTACATGGCTAAAATCACATGCGACTCAATCACTTGAGGGATGCTCCAAGTTACCTTGAGAGCAGTGGCTATGCCAAGAGACAGTGAAGTCTTGCCCAAGGTGAAGAGCTACAGAGCTACTATTTGTGTTAAGAATGCAAGAAGCCAAACAAAGGCTTTTCAAATTTGAGGCATCATGGTTGATTTGTCTAGGTCATGGTCTGAATGGATGATGGGGCCAAATAACTTCTCTAGCCCAGCAACAATCTTAATGAAGATTTGTTCAGCCAGCCTTATTAGCAAAGAACTCCACAGTGCCTTAGGAGGAGGGGCTGCTCTGCTTTCAATAGGACACAAAGGGTGCTGATTTCTAATCTCTGCTCCATTTGATGCTCTTTAAAACTCATAGACAAATTATAAAGTATGAGAAGCTGAGGAAAACAAACACACAGTTCATAAAGGCAGCCTTTGTATTCAAACTCCTGGGGAAGAAACCACAGAGTAGAAAATTATGTTGGAGGATCTTCACTGTTTCCACCATCTTACCTCATCACGGGAATTAAAAATGACTTTATCCTTACAGTGCTAGTAATAAGGAGAATTATCAACAGTCCTGCCATTTATCACAGCAGACAGTGAGGTAGCAAGGAACATACCATGGCCATTCAAGTAACAATTCATTGCCTTAGCAGTTATTCTTCAATGGAATTCATACTGTCACCATTTTAACCACTTGTTCACCATTTTGTACAGATGTCAACTTGAAATTTACTTTAAAATAAACCATATTGTCAGGTTTTGCATACACCTGGGAGATCTTAAACAGTTCTATATATTCACCACAGTGTTTTCCTCTTTTTAAACATCTTCCCTTTTGACTGCACACAATGTCAAAACTGACTTTGTTAAACACATCAAAACCCAACTCCATTTATATTAAAAAAAAAACAGAATCAAGATAGAGCTGTAATTTTCTGAGTTGAAGGCCTTTAAAACAAAAACTAAAGGAACATAAAGGGACTTTTAGGTTCTTAAATTTTTGAGGAAAAATAGCAAGGAATATTTACCTTCTGATAATTATTATGCAATTAGACTAAAAATGTCACAAGAACTTACGCTACACTTTATTTTTGGTTATATGACAGGTTCAGTGCAACTCTATCATAAATTTTCTTGTATTACGTGGTTCTAGCATGTTGCACAGAAGGTAATTACACTGTAAAGCATGATCAGTTGCCACCATCAGTTGCGTTCACTGATTTGAGTGGCATTTTCCCAAATGGGACTGCAGTCATGGTATTACTGAGTGTAGGAAATAAATTTTTTTTGGGGGTGGGGGTGGATAGGTGAATGATTTAATGAATTTTGAAAAAAATAAAATATTTAATTATTTTCATCCAGAAATACTGAATTTAAGATTTCAAGATAACACACTTTTCTTATGCAACCATAGAAATCCAGACACAAGAGTTTAAATCCTAGTGCACATTACAGAAATAGAGAACAGCTAGGAAAACATTACAGATTCAGATTCTTGTGAGGTGCAAACAATACCATCACTGATGAAATTTAAATGACACTCTAGTGCACTTCAGCATACACTTAATGACTGCTGGAATTGGTATGTATTTTCTCAAAGAATACCATTACTTCATAACTTTGCACTGTAATTATCCAGTCATTAAACAGCAATTTAAGTTCTTAAGCAGAACATGAAGAAATTCTTCTGCATGTAGAGGAGTCTTCTGCCAAGTAAACGGGAATGACAGTCATTTTACCCATCTTATCTTCACTGCCAGGAACAAGATGCAGCAAGTTCACCCACTAGGAACAAGTTAAAGCCATCTGCATCACACTTCTTAAGCATTTAAGTTATTTTAAATTAGAATGGCAAAGAAGTGCAACACTCAGAAGAGTTAAAAATGGACAGGAAGAGAGAAGACCCTGAGGCGTAGCAAGGGAAAAAGGACCTTGTGGGTGAAAGAACAGTTCTTAAAGCTAGGTGATGGATTTTTAAGATTTCAGCAATTGAAGGCAAAGTTTTATCTCTGTCCAGCATCTTTCTACATCACAGATGCATAAAAGTCATGTAACGTAGCAAAATAAATTGTGGAAAACATTAGAAATTTGGATTAAACCCACATGGGTACACGTTTTACCCTGCTTTGTTTAGATGGTGTTTGTATAACACAGAAGTTATACAGTTTGTATAACACAAAAGTTGTTGGGTTGTATAGGAGTGTTTTAGTAAAATCTATTAAAACTGTAAGGGTGGAAATTATGGATGAAAAGAATGATCTCACCTACACACAGTATGGCAGTTTCCAATCAAAATGATTCCAGAGCACTGTATGGACTTCACTAACTGAAGTACAAACTTTGTATTGTGAAATAAGTCACCTCTGAGAAAGAATACAAAGGTCAGCAATTAAAAAATAGTCTTTTCTTCTGAGAACTGCAAGAATGTGTAAGAAGGCAGTATTGCTTACAATTATCTAAAACAAACCTGCCTTTTCTACAGAAAGCCTTTGCTGGCTTCCCTTTTCTCTTCAGAAAGTACTGGCAGCCAGGAGGCTCAAGAGCCACTTTGAAACTTCTGTAAAGCACAGGATGGGCTAGAGCATGTGGATTAAATCAGTTCACTACTTAAGACAGTAATCAAGAATACAAGTGCAGAAAAAGCATAGCCTAGTCATCTGTCCTCATATATTCTTCTCACTTTGTCCCTGTAAAAAGAAATCAAGAGACATCTGAGACAGGTTTATCAAGTCTGGGAGGAGAAGCCTACCTGGACCTGGTTCCATGCTGTTTGACTTGAGATCTCCTTGGAGGCAAGCCCGAGGCAATAATGGGTTAATCGCAAGTGTCTTTTCTCACTGAAAACTAATTCCTCTCCCTGGCATCTGATAAGGGATGAATCCTATTGACCTGCTTTTCCTTTTGTCCAGCAGACAAGAAGCTACTGGCTCAGGCAAAACTCTTCTCCTTTGACACCTGTTTGCTCAGTTAGTTCAGGTTTGAATTGCTCAGATGCCTGAGACAAAGTGGTTTTGTGCTGTGGACGCAGCTGGACTGTCAATCTCAGCAGAGTACAGCTAACCCCTTCACCCCAGCAGCACCCCAGCCCCCTGGCCAGTAGTTTAGCTTGGCAGGGGGACAGAAGGTGGAGCTCTGCACAGGTACAGTGCAGCCTTGCAGGACAGCAGGCATGGCTGTGAGCACAGACGCAGCTCTCCATTACAGCACCTAGAAATCAGCTGCACCCAGCGTCCTCCACTGCAAAATGCAGTCAGTGCTAATGTGAGTACATTGAAGAAACTGTATAACTCTTCAGCATCCAAGTCTCCGGCTAACTGAAGCACATGGTGAAAGCAGAACACACTCAAGGCACCTTCTCTGTATTTCCTTAAACCCCTCAACCTCTTACAACCACCCCTTCGCCTCCCATTGCTACAAACATCACTCTCATGGGAACACTAACGTGCCTTGCCTCTACTCTATTACTGAGATGCCTGCCATCTGGTGTTGATGCCTTAACTAGACTGAAGCACTGACCTGTCTTGAACTTAACAGGTGATAAGTTCATCTGATGCTGCCTGTTTCTGGACACATACACAACTAATCAGGAAATTAAGTGCTTTTCATAATGTTTTTACTATGCTGTGACAAATAAGCTGATCCCTGGAAGTCCAGGACACAAAACAGCCACAGGAGCTGAAGCAGATTTCCAAGGAAAGTCTGAGTCCTGGAATTTCAAACCGAGCAGAGATGGAAAGCATACCTACAGGGTTTGACCACATGATGGGGAGGCTTTTATACTCCTTTGTTTATATCTGAAGAATTTAATTTAAAGTGACACAGGCTTTAGTAGAAATGTATGATCTTAGCAGAGTGCTGAGTACATACTCATGTTGTTATTCTATGACAGTGTCTTCACTGCTTTTGTAGTTGTGCTAAATCAAGTAGAAACCTGCTCATGAACGATGCAATCTGTATTTAACCTTAAGGCCGGACATACCCAGGAAGCCCAAAGTCTATCATTAGCAAGGACTGACCTGTGTGTACTGAGATAACAAGTGCACAGCCCTGCTGAAACCTTCACAGCTAAGCAGAGCAGAGTGCCTGATTTCAAATACAGCCTTTAAAGCAGTGCAGCTTGGCAGCTTTACCAAGAAAAGATTATTCTCCTGACTGAGACAAAGAAGCTAGATGAAGACTGTGGAGTCCAATTAGAGCACTGGCTGAAGAGACACACCAGCATTCAAAGGGAAACAATGTATATGCAACTGCCTCAAGAGGGTGAAGTGCCTCAGTGTCTCTCCCTCCTTGGAGACGAAGAACTCAAAACGTTTGCAGGGAATCTTGCAGGTCTCCCTGGATACACCATAGTTCATGCTAATAATGTGTTGCTGGAGGCAACCAAGCCTGAACAAACAAATCAATCTGGAGAAAAGGAGTGATGGATTCATGAAAGTAAAGCTTCCAGTAAAGCTTCCTTAATTCTTTTGTGTAAGCTTTCCCACCCAGATCCCAATTCTGGCTGGCTGGTGAGGGGCCTGCCGCAGAGGAGGCACAGCAAAGCACCCCGAGCCAACCTCATGTCCCACTTCCACAGCCAGCTTGCTGTGCCTGGGACAACGCTCTGCTGCCCTGAAGTGCTGCAAAGCTGGCATGTCAAATACATTGACACTCTCCAGTTGTCTGCTTTGCTGGATGGACCACATGCCTCTCTGTACCCTGTGCACTGGCACGTGCTTCTTTTCCATCCCGATCCCTCCGGAAGATTCATGCCTACCATGCAGCATACAAATGCATTGTTATGCAGAGGAAGAACACAAAAGGCACAAACATGTAGAAATCCTTCTGCTGTTTGCACTGTATGAAGGTTTCTGCAGGCTTGGCGATGAGAAGGACTTGGGTGTACTGGTGGAAGAAAAGATGGCCATGAGCTAGCAAAGTGTGGCAATTGTATCTTGACCTGCATCAAAAGAAGTGTGGCCAGCAGGTCCAGGGATGTGATTCTGCCTCCCTTCTATGCTTTGGTGAGACCCCATCTGGAGCACAGTGTCCAGCTCTGGAGCCCTCAGCACAGAAAAGCCATGGGCCTGTTGGAGTAGGTCCAGAGGAGGGCTACAAAAATCAGAGGGGTGGAATCAGAGGGGTGGGATACATCTGTGGGGACAGGCTGAGAAAGGTGGGATCGCTCAGCTTGGAGAAAAGAAGGCTCCAGAGAGACCTTATTGTAGCCTTCCAGTACTTCAAGGGAGCTTGTAAGAAAGATGAGAACAAACTTTTTAGCAGGGTCAGTTGCAACAGGAGAAGGGACAATAGTTTTAAACTAAAGGAGGGCAGATTAAGATTAGAGGTAAGACATTTTTTACGAGTGTACTGGAACACTGGAATAGGTTGGCCAGCGAGGTGGTAGATGCCCCATGCCTAGAAACATTCAAGGTCAGGTTGGAGCAACTTGACCCCATTGAAGATGTTGGATTAGGAGGGTTGGACTAGACAACCTTTAGAGATCCCTTCCAACCCAAAGTATTCTACAATTCTATGAATCCAGACTTAGAGCTACCCTCCCTCTGGCCATGTTACCTGTGGAAAGCCATCCTCTTCACATTGCCAGAAAACCAAGAATTTTAATGTTCATTTTAACATAACCCGAAACCTGGTAAAGCATTAAGTCTAAGTTTAGATGCTGTCTGTATTCAGATAATAATCAAAACAAGCTAGTTGCTGAAACACCTATTTCAACGTGCCCGTTAAGAGTTACTCTTTGTTAGTAACTGCTGATCCCCTATTGTCCTATGCCTTACTTTTCACTTTTGTTATGGAGCAATGAAGATAATTATGTGTTAATTTGTCTGTTTATGCTGCTCATGCAATAAATTATTCCATAGCTCCATAATCTACCTTAGGATATTTCAGGAAACAGTATGCTTTGTAATTACCACATTTGTGAAAACTACCAACAAAGTGTCTATTGCAGGCACCTACCTTCTCAAATGCTCCAGTGAGGAGACTCCCAAACGCAGCTGCACTCACATAGGTCAGAATCCCACAGTCTATGTTCAGAGAGTTTATGCTTCATCTAAGTGCCAGCATGCAAGTCTGTCTGCATATGCAGAGCCAGCTAAAAGCAAAAAGTAAATGGCAGCCAACAGTACTGGATTGCCAGGCCTGACAGACTGCTGGCTGCCCTATGCCAAGGATGAGGATTGTTTGCTCTGCCTCCAACAGTTAATGCCTACCTCTGATCCTTGCCCTAGTCCTGCCAAGGGCATGGGAGTTTCTTCTGCAAGAAGTGGTTCTCACACTCTTACCAGCAGGCAGATGAGAAAGCCTCCAGCTCTTGCTCTTCTTGTCTTTTTTGGCCCTGTTTCTCCCCTCCCTGCAGCAGAAACAGACCCTGGCTTCAACTCACCTCTGCTACCACCCTCCACTTGGAAGGGCTAAGTATGGGATGCTGCAGGGGCAGGTCTTGTATCCTCAAGCACCGTGAAGCACAAGCCAGTAAGGAGGGTTAGGGAAGCAGAGGAAGAATAAAGAGGGACTCCTCACCACACCCACAGCTTGTGAGGCCCCTCTTCTGCAGAGAACCCCTCTTTCCACTATCGGCCACCCCTGCCCAACTCTATCTCCTCTCCCCATGTTCCTTACCTGACCAGAGTATGAGGCAATACGCTTGTGCCACTGCACTCATATAAATGTTGAAGATGCATATCTTTCTTTTGCTCCCTAGTGTTAGTTTAGTTATATAGACACTAATTGGCACCTAAACTGGAAAGAATGGTATCCTGTCCATATCTTTTGATTTTCAGAGTGGGTTTAGCTTCATCCGTGGGCTATTTCTCTTTGTATTACAGAGATTATGTATTTTGTCAGTGTCACTGTTTAATCTTCCCCTACAACTAGATCTCTTATTGAAGATAAAAACTCAATAAAGCCAATACAGGACTAGTCTACCTGGAAAGCTGGGTCCCAAGGGGCCCCACCTTTCTCAGAAATAATCTTTGGTAGTAATATTAAACACTGGAGCTATAGCAAACCAAATATATGCATATATAAAAAGCAAGGAAGTAGGGCCGTGGGATAATTAAACATTAATGCATCTAGACATTGTGCCAAAGCTAACGATACTTTGCCACTACTCCAATAAGAATAACGATGAATAGTGATAAAGCAGGCTAGATAACTAAAAGGCGGAAGTGAAACTGGAAATGAACATTAATGAGGTAAGAAAACATTTGGAGAGGTTACTGTGCTCAGATCAGGAGGTACGATAGGCTCCATTACAAAACTCTGAAAGAACTGGCATGTAATTGCAGCTTTCATCACATGGATTATAAAATAATCTGTTCAGATAGTGAGGGTGCTGCATGACTCTATGGTACTCTCTCTCTATATATACTATATACACAAGGGTAAAAATGACTTCAGAAAATACAAGACTGAAAGTCTGACTACAATAGTATACAAGACTTAAGATGGAAAAAGCAAAAAGCAGAAGATAAAAAAGGAGATGGAAGCTAGATTTAAAAGAGGTAGTTTGTTCCAGCCACACCCAACAGATTAGTTTGACAATTCATTTTCTAAAGAACAGACAGAACTGTCTGTATTAGAAAAAGCATTTAATGTGGTGCCACCTGGGAAAGAGTTATACTGGAAACTCATACCAAGTGAAAAACAAACTACAAGGAAGATATGAGTTATAAGCTAAATATTAGCTTAGAGCAGCTATGAACAGCATTTCTTGAATACAACAACATTATCACAACTATGTTTATCCATGTTTTTAAACAATCATCATGACACAGAAATGAACATGTTAATGGTATTTGCTGAATGCACAGAATTAGGAGATAGTGGAAACAAAGGAAGATCTGGACATCTTACTGAAAAGAACTGTTCATCTTGAGGGGACAGGAGTAATAGAAATGAGATTATATGCAATAAACAATATAAAGTTTGCAATAATGCATTTAAAGACAGATACATTTCTTACAATGAAGGAATGCAACAATTATGCATGAGAGAAAGCGATCTAGGATATTCACAGTCAATCTGAATATAGTGAAAGGGCATTTGCCTTGATGCACTAGTAACACAAGGAAGTGAGACCCTGGGATGTATCAAGAAGAGAATTCCAGAAAATACAGAAACAGTAATAACTTGATATCAGGCTATGGTGAGACCTCAGTCTGTGCACAGTTTTTGTCACCACATCCAAGAAAGATTAATTCAAACAGGAGCAAAAGCTGAGAAGGGCTTGCTCAGATGAGAAGAAGAATAGAGAAACAGAATACTGAAGAACTTGTCTCATTCAGATTAGCAAGTGAAAACAGAGAGGGTTATAATTACACTGTATAAATATTTAAGGGACTTAGACTGAAAAGGGTAAAAAGCTATTTGAAAGACAATATTGGTATAAGAACACATGGATAGGAAATAGTCATGTATGTATTTACACTGGTGTGCTGTGAAATAACTTTCATCCCTATGATCTTAAGTGAATCATGCTCAAAGCGCTTGTAAGTGTCTACACACAAAAATGCACCATCTTCAATAAACTGGTCACTAAAGTCTGCATTTAAATGGCCTAATTGCTACAAAGCCCATAATGTGCATGAGAACACAGAGCTACAGGACATATGTTGAAAGAATCTTTATTATCTTTCTAGGCACTGAACTAAATGGCTCGATTTGGAGAGGAACACACTGAGCTGCAACTATTTGAAAATCTGGAAGCAATTTCAGATGCCAAACCCAGATCTGGACTCCTCCACAATAGGTACTGAGCAATTGAAAGAGTTTTTATTAAAAAGAAAATCCTAAGTGATTAGTTGAAATCAGTTTCCATGAGATGTAGTGCAATATCATCAGGAAGTTTAAAAGTAAATTGGACTGGTATTCACACCACAAAATCCAGGACCACTCTTAGCAAACAAGATCAGAATTGAGCAAGTAGCATGTTCCTCTCATGTAATGAACATGGGTCATAACACAAACATCAGTTTAACATTAAGCAGAGGATTTTGGTCTCATCTGTCAAACATAAGAACAATTAAGACCAAACTGCTTCTCATAACTGATGAACAACTTCATTATGCAAGATTCATATCATATCTGTATTCTAGCATTATTTGATTTGATTAAGGGTAAATCAGCTAGAAAATGAAGATGTTGAAGTAAAGGCATACGTAATCTTCCATTCAGCTCTCTCCATTCAACCAGAAATTGTTACATCTTCTCCCTAGCATTGCGACCAAATAAAAGAATAAAGGAGGCAGAAGTTCTGATAAAAACGGACATAAAAAATGATCACAAGAAACTCCTAAGCACACAGAAAAGAATAAATTGTCAACATAGAAGTTAGAGGTTTTGCTTAAATGATTCCTATGTTCATGTTAGTCTTAAGAAACCTGCTTCTCATTTTATCCTACACTGTTCTTGGAGAAGATGACTCCCTAACTGATACACTAAAAGTGTTCATCAGCACTCTTCCAGTTCTTGTGCTGTGTAGTCCAGTAATTCCATGAGCCTTTTTTAGGTTTAGATGATATCACAGTGATGGAGAAACAAGCAAATCCATGTATTTCAGTACCATGAAATTTCTCATTCTTATTTGCTGTCTGCTTCTGCCAGCCTTTTCACCTGTTGTTTTACACTGCCAGTTCTGCTTAGCCCCTTCATATTCAGACAGGAAATTCCACATGGAACTGGGATCTCTAATTAAGTACACATGAAATGATTTACAGCTCCTGTTAATTAGTACTACTGCAGAAACCTTGCTTAATTCTCTTGCCACATAGAATTAACAGTGGAAAATGTGAGTTCTCAGGTGGGTAATTTCTCTGCACGGTGCATCCTGCTGCTGAGAGCAGAAGAATTGGGTTCCCTGGGGTGCAGCTAGCTCTGTGGGGCAGCAGCTGCATCACCATGCAGCACAAAGCTGGGACAAGTGCTGCACCACTGCTACATAGTGCCATTTTTGCCTTCTATCAGTGGTACAGTAGCATGCTGCCAGGATCTGAATGCAAAAGATGAAATAACACCATTGAAGATTACCACTGATGTTTCAAGAGCTGGCTACAGGGAGAAGTCTTGATACTTTTTCCTCCTAGAGGCTTTAAGCTCAGAAGCGATTTAGCATCCTGCAGAGCTGCTCCAAATAAACCTAATCTTTCTTCTTCCAACAGAGCAATCCCAGACAGCTGCTAGACTTCAGTATTCCATCTCCAATTAAGCTTCGAACTGAAACGTCCTGCCCAGCTGTAAAATCTCCTACTGAACTCCTCTGGCTTATCACATAGGCATGTGGCTTTCTGCACTGCATTAAAGAGCAACTGGAGCCAATGTAAACACTGTGGCTGAGGAATCACAGCTTTACAAACACAAATAGAGGGCTTCCTACCACCTCCTCTGCCTCACTGGCATGAGATAAACTACAAAGTATCTACCCACCTTCTCTTGGGATGTTATCTATATAAAGAGAGATCAGCCGGTCAATCTCACAAGTGGGACTGGAATTCTGTCTGATATCCTTTCAGCTGATCTGACTAGGGGTGCAAAGAGTGAAATTCATAAAGATTACCATGTAGGCTCAGCACTTAGCTCTTTCGTAACTAAGTATAACTTTGCCATAAATCCACTGGTTTTGTAGCCTGCACTTCAGAAAAAAACATGAGGAAAATACTCAACATCTGAAGTAAGAGATGCGCCTTTAACTGTTTGCTGCACAAGGCCGGTGACACGGATGAGACCAGAACTGATTCTATGCTAGCAAGCAGGCAAGAAAACACTCCATTAAACAGCAACATTACTATATTCTTAATAATTTTTTAAAAAATAAAATGTTTTGAATTAAAACACTTCCAAGCAATAATGAAAATCAGACCCCTTTCTTTAATGTTACCGCTTCTTCCTCTCACACTTTGCCTCTTCCCTGTCTTAGAACTGATGTTCTCAGAATGTGGAAGAGCAAGGAATGCTTGATTAATTCACAGGAGTAAGCAGAATAAGACTTGGCCTTCTAGGAATTAATAAAAACAAACCCTGTTGGGCTTTCTTTGAACTCGTTTCTTGTTATGAGAGCAATGTTACACCCCTCCTGCACACTGAAACTCCTTATCAATCCTGAGGAAAAATCAAGAATCTGATGGTCCTACAGCAGCTTCAACCACTCTCCTTTGGCAGGCAGGGTAATAGAGAAGATAACCAATCAGTGCTGTTTTCTGGGGCATAGATGAGCAGATATTGAACCTTTTGAGGCTCGAAGACTACATTTTGCCCCAGCTGAGGACACAAGAGATGGCAGAGCTGAGCTCAGTGACATCTCAATTCTGCTTTAAGTATTATAACTAGGATAGTCCTTTTAAAATAGAAGTTTAAAAGAGTTGGAGATGGCTGAACAGGGGCAAACTTTGCTGCGATTGATGTTAATGAAAAAAATATTATGAAGGCATTTGCTTAGGATATGTAGAAACGGCTTGGTGAGGTTCTTTGGCCTGAGATATACAGGAGGTCTGACTGGATAATAATATAATAGTCTTCCCTTCTGACCTTAATGTTTATGAATCAGATGACTGCAGACCAAGATTTTTGTTATTCTTTATACTCTATAGACAGAAATAAACTTAGCCTACTGTTGTACTTGTTCTTTCCTCATTCTAACACTTTCCCATTCCTTCTGACAGTTTTTCTATGCCTTTCCTTCCTGCCATAGGGACGGACTGAGACAGTGACTCTGGTCCACTCCTTATAACTGTAATGTTCAGCTGCTTCAGAGAGGAAGAGTGCTAGACCATATAGAACATTTCTACTTTACCTAGCTGCAGGCTCCCTGACTGCAAAACAGGGATTAGGATTCAGCACTGCTGCAGAGGTCACCGGGATACTGTGGACTTCTCAAAGCAGCCATGAAATGCTGAAGAGGAGCTGATTTCCAGTACACAGGTCTGACTTGGGTTCAAGATGACTCTACTGCTCTGAATTACCTAGACCTAGCTTCCTGGTTCTGTCCTACCTACACATTACTGTTAGAGAAGTTAGAAATGCCTTGAGAAAAATATAGGCTGATAAGTAAGATATAAAACTCCTGAAAAACTAGTTGGTGGCTGGCATCAGACATAAGGAAGAAAAAAAACCCCTGCCTCTGGTTCTGAATTTAATCCTTACAGGTTGGAGTTGTACAAGAACACATTTAAGGTGCTATTTACTTGTGGTATTCTCGAGTCCCCTCCTGCTTGAAGCAAGGGTTTTATCATTCATTGCTGCAGTCTCTCCAGCTAGCTTTGGCAAGCTTTCACATACAGATTTTTCCATTTGTCTGGGACTAGGACACCGGAACGAGTTGTTACATAGCATAACTCAAGTGCAGTTCTGGGTAGAAGGTGGAAACTATTATAATCTGTCCCCTTGCTCTTGTAATTAACATGGACTATCTTCAGAGCTTGTAGCCTTGTTTCTGATGTTCAGTGCAAACACACTGCACAACTGTAAAATCTGTTCAAAGTCATTTATTTGCCTTCCATTGCCTTCAAGAAGTGGCTGGAGCTAAGCTTGCCAGAACTGTCATCTCCAAGTTTCAAAATAAAAACAGCAGAATCCCCCTAAGCCATGCAATTTACTTTGAAAATAACAACATTATCAGAATTAGCTGCTTGTACTCTTTCTGGATTTTGAACAGTTAGGGGTCACATATGCAACCTTCTATCTCCAAATATGCAGATGTTCTCAGAAAAAAACAACTTAGCAATTTCCTCAGTATCCCAACGGTCCTAGAGTTTCAGGGGAATGACAAACAGAACAACTGGTCAGCAAATTTAACAGTCAACACCAAATATGGTGTAGCTGCAGCTCTCCTAAGATACAAACCATGAGAAACAACAGAACTAGCAACAAGGATCCTAAAATTGCTATCAATGAACTTATGTCTACAAGGCTGATCAGCATTTTATATATACACACAGAGCGTTATTAAATAAATATAGATAGAATTTATTATATTCCATTACATTTATAAAAGAATATATAATGATCTATGTAAATATGTCTTCTATTTTATTACATATGCATTGATCATATATAATTATTTATTTTATATCCAAGTCAGTATTTCATTTTAACGTATATTAAAATTGTCTTGGAGATGAATGTTGAAATGCAGAAAGCCTCATAACAGGTCCTAGCGCTTCCAGATCTGTAATCATAGCTACAAGGTCTCTTCCTTGCTCCTCTGACATGCAGATATTTGGCCATTTGGCCTTTTTTGAAAGCTGAGACAGGCATGTGCTTCAGAATGAATAAATAGTTGTATTGTATCAGTAACAGAGATGTCTTGTGTTACTTATCTTGTAGCATACAGCACAAATGCCAAAAGTTCCTGCTTCTTTCCATGCTCATTGATCCAAGCTGAGAAACACTGCAATGCATGGTAGTAAGCTCCGAAGTGATGAGCCACTTTAACCAGCACCAAATACAGCTCCACACATGCAGTGAAACCCCAGCTGTTGTAACATGCTTGTTATTATAACCATGTAAACATGCCCAGTAGTCAGCTATCACTTGACACAAATTTATTGTCTAGATGCTGCATGCTAAAATAGCCCCCTATGCTGACAAAGATGAAGATAAAATAAAAGGCTTCTTGGTACCTGAGTTCAAACTAGCACAGGCAATAAAGAGCAACATCTAGATGCACTTTGATTGAAAAGCAAATAATCTTTTTCAGTTCTGCTCGTACGATAGCTACCTTCATTGCTCTGAACTCTGATACCTTTACAGGACAGCACTGAGCTTATCCAAACTCCATCAGTCAGGAGGCTTTCTGAAGCTCCCCTGTACTGAGGGCAAACTCTTGGGGCTGGGATCATTTCAAGTGTCTACCATCTTTCTCAGATATCTTCGTAGGTCATATACATAAACACATGCACTAGATAAAGGTCAAGCCTATGGAATTGTTTTACACTGAAATCTCATGTCAGTTGTAATAAAGTTGATTACCAGTCGATTTCACCTGCTTGGAGCCTACCAGTCCCAGGTGAGGACAAGGGGGCTGAAGATTTGGTAGCCAAGGTACTGATATCAGCTCTGGCTGCTTTTCTGTTGCTCACTGTGCCTTCATCCCACCCTCATGAGTAGACTAAAATGCATGACTACTTTCTGTTTACGCTCTTCTTATGCAGGAGTTTTCATCCTAGCTCTGCATTACATGGGTGGCACAGCTCCACTTTATTTCTCCTGCTTCAGAGATTATCTAGAGAACAACTAAGGACAGACGGGCTCAAATGCCACAGAGCACTTTTTTCCACAGCCAGGACATCATCTGAATAGATCCCTACAACATCAGGCAAAGAATCCTTAAATGATCAAAATCTGCTACTGAATCACGCTCTGTCACCTCCGACGCTCACTGTGTTACTTTACAGTAACAGTGCAAATAATGCATCCAACAGCCTGGATCTGTGTCTTGGCATTCACTAAAACAGTGTGGCATGCAGAGCTGGACCTGCCTCAGCTGAACATTCTGGTGAGTTAAGAAAATTTCTGCACAGAAGTTCAGGAAGGGCAGCCAGCTTCTCCCACAATATAGGGAGGACCAGCTCCTAGATAAACTTAAGCTGACGTGGTACACAAAAGCCAGAAATGCTCCGATATTTCTCTCAGACCTAAGCCCACCAAAAAGTACATATTTGTAGTTGACTCTTACTTTGGGAGCCTGCACATGTCAAAATTGCATCAAATCAAGGTGTGGTTTTTGGGTACTGGACAAGAGTAAAGTGTTAGTCTGCACAATTCCTGAGTTTGTTTTGCTTTGGATCCGTTTCCTGTAGCTCATTTCTGAGCAGCAAGTTTGAGTAGCATCAAGACCGAGATGGAAGCTCGAAGGCTTGCCTCTTACCAGCTGAATCTGCTGCAGATGTTCCACCACTGGTCAAGTCCTCAGTATTAATTNTTCTCAGAAAAAAACAACTTAGCAATTTCCTCAGTATCCCAACGGTCCTAGAGTTTCAGGGGAATGACAAACAGAACAACTGGTCAGCAAATTTAACAGTCAACACCAAATATGGTGTAGCTGCAGCTCTCCTAAGATACAAATCATGAGAAACAACAGAACTAGCAACAAGGATCCTAAAATTGCTATCAATGAACTTATGTCTACAAGGCTGATCAGCATTTTATATATACACACAGAGCGTTATTAAATAAATATAGATAGAATTTATTATATTCCATTACATTTATAAAAGAATATATAATGATCTATGTAAATATGTCTTCTATTTTATTACATATGCATTGATCATATATAATTATTTATTTTATATCCAAGTCAGTATTTCATTTTAACGTATATAAATTAAAATTGTCTTGGAGATGAATGTTGAAATGCAGAAAGCCTCATAACAGGTCCTAGCGCTTCCAGATCTGTACTCATAGCTACAAGGTCTCTTCCTTGCTCCTCTGACATGCAGATATTTGGCCATTTGGCCTTTTTTGAAAGCTGAGACAGGCATGTGCTTCAGAATGAATAAATAGTTGTATTGTATCAGTAACAGAGATGTCTTGTGTTACTTATCTTGTAGCATACAGCACAAATGCCAAAAGTTCCTGCTTCTTTCCATGCTCATTGATCCAAGCTGAGAAACACTGCAATGCATGGTAGTAAGCTCCGAAGTGATGAGCCACTTTAACCAGCACCAAATACAGCTCCACACATGCAGTGAAACCCCAGCTGTTGTAACATGCTTGTTATTATAACCATGTAAACATGCCCAGTAGTCAGCTATCACTTGACACAAATTTATTGTCTAGATGCTGCATGCTAAAATAGCCCCCTATGCTGACAAAGATGAAGATAAAATAAAAGGCTTCTTGGTACCTGAGTTCAAACTAGCACAGGCAATAAAGAGCAACATCTAGATGCACTTTGATTGAAAAGCAAATAATCTTTTTCAGTTCTGCTCGTACGATAGCTACCTTCATTGCTCTGAACTCTGATACCTTTACAGGACAGCACTGAGCTTATCCAAACTCCATCAGTCAGGAGGCTTTCTGAAGCTCCCCTGTACTGAGGGCAAACTCTTGGGGCTGGGATCATTTCAAGTGTCTACCATCTTTCTCAGATATCTTCGTAGGTCATATACATAAACACATGCACTAGATAAAGGTCAAGCCTATGGAATTGTTTTACACTGAAATCTCATGTCAGTTGTAATAAAGTTGATTACCAGTCGATTTCACCTGCTTGGAGCCTACCAGTCCCAGGTGAGGACAAGGGGGCTGAAGATTTGGTAGCCAAGGTACTGATATCAGCTCTGGCTGCTTTTCTGTTGCTCACTGTGCCTTCATCCCACCCTCATGAGTAGACTAAAATGCATGACTACTTTCTGTTTACACTCTTCTTATGCAGGAGTTTTCATCCTAGCTCTGCATTACATGGGTGGCACAGCTCCACTTTATTTCTCCTGCTTCAGAGATTATCTAGAGAACAACTAAGGACAGACGGGCTCAAATGCCACAGAGCACTTTTTTCCACAGCCAGGACATCATCTGAATAGATCCCTACAACATCAGGCAAAGAATCCTTAAATGATCAAAATCTGCTACTGAATCACGCTCTGTCACCTCCGACGCTCACTGTGTTACTTTACAGTAACAGTGCAAATAATGCATCCAACAGCCTGGATCTGTGTCTTGGCATTCACTAAAACAGTGTGGCATGCAGAGCTGGACCTGCCTCAGCTGAACATTCTGGTGAGTTAAGAAAATTTCTGCACAGAAGTTCAGGAAGGGCAGCCAGCTTCTCCCACAATATAGGGAGGACCAGCTCCTAGATAAACTTAAGCTGACGTGGTACACAAAAGCCAGAAATGCTCCGATATTTCTCTCAGACCTAAGCCCACCAAAAAGTACATATTTGTAGTTGACTCTTACTTTGGGAGCCTGCACATGTCAAAATTGCATCAAATCAAGGTGTGGTTTTTGGGTACTGGACAAGAGTAAAGTGTTAGTCTGCACAATTCCTGAGTTTGTTTTGCTTTGGATCCGTTTCCTGTAGCTCATTTCTGAGCAGCAAGTTTGAGTAGCATCAAGACCGAGATGGAAGCTCGAAGGCTTGCCTCTTACCAGCTGAATCTGCTGCAGATGTTCCACCACTGGTCAAGTCCTCAGTATTAATTGACTGTAGATCTGTGTAGGAAGGAGCAATGCTTGGGCTGCTGGTGTCCTCCGAGTTGGTTGTCCAGCTGCTCTCTGAGGCATGGGCTCGCCTCTCAGAAGAGTTAGAGGAGGGGGAAGTCCAACTGGGTGCTTTTGTTGGAGACACTGGATGCAGAAAACAAACAGGTATTTGTTAGAGACTTCTAGGGCAATCTTCCAGAAGATCACAACTATTCCACAGACACGCTCTGTCAATGTACTGAGACTCTCTAAATACAAATACCCACATCTCCAGCAACACAGCAGTTTATAACAAACACACAGCAACTTAATTAGTGCCTGGCACCGTCACCTTCCAGCACTACTCAGCTGTCTGCCTTAAATTCCATACGGTTGGCAGCTGTATGTTTTCCTGTCATTCAAGTATTGCAGAAGCCAGGACTTTTCAGAACAGGAAGATTTCATGTTTATGCCACTGCTCACAAGCTATTAATATCTATTTTGTGCAAGACAGTGGAGTTTTCATAGTACCAGAGATTTCTATAACATTGTTTTATTATATTTAATTAAGCATTCCCTAACTATGACACCCACTCAAATGTAGTTGTCATCTCAGGAATGCTCCACATATGGGGGAGAAGTATGAAAATAAACTGAAATTGACTTATTGACGTGCAAAAGAAGTGGCTTTTGTTTCTAGAATATGCAGGATAAAGTGCCCCCATTTTAATAAACTGCATAACATTTCTGTTTAAAGTAGGCCAAAAACTCTGTTTCACTCACTTGCCAGACTTGCAGTTAACTTGCAGACAGTTAAGGTCTGTCTAACAAAAATCTAGACTTCAAAACATAATCTTACACATGCAGTGCTAAGAAGGTATATTGTGTGCCCTTCATGTTGTATGCTCTTTGCCCACAATATCACTCGGATATTAGGAACACTGAGTGAAATAAAAAAAAGTGATTAAAAAACCCTTCCTTAACTAAGGAAAGAGGTATACTGGTACAGAGTAAGTCTAATTTAATGTCAGCGTAATAACTATTTTCTAGGTTAGTACATCTATATTTTTCTTTTAGATCAAGAAAGATCTCAATGCATCACAAATTTTGCAGTTACAGAATAACTTCTTACACAGAGGTTCTTTTCTCAGCACACAATACATATACAACCCTTTTCAGGTTCATAGATTCTTTGGAAGAGAATGACAAATTAATGTTCAAGAGGATTTGTCTCTTACCTCCATCCAAATCGTGTGATGGTACAACACCCCATTACAGACACCTCGCTATGTGCATAGAGGAAATATTCAAACAGAGATCCTTGCTTTGCTGGTTGAGAAGCACAAATTTATCTTACCTAGCTGCAATGTTTTCCTCAGTTAAGCAAGCCCTAATATCTTTATGAGGATTGACACAAAAAAATTATTCCTGAAACTCCTTTTATTTAACAAATAAAGAAAATCAGCTATGATCACCTTCAAAATAGTTCCCTCCTGAGTTGACTCATGGTTGCATGAAGTGCTGCCATCATAGAAATTCCACAGATCATAACCTGAAATGCTGTTGAAGATATCAGTTTGTTTTGCTTTCACATCTACTACAATGGTTTTAAATTGAAGGGGTTACGATTTAGACTAGACATTAGGAAGAAATTCTTCACGATGAGGGTGATGAGGCACAGGAACAGGTTGCCCAGTGGAAGTTGTGACTGCCCCATCCCTGGAGGTGTTCAAGGCCAGGATGGATGGAACCTCAAGCAGTCTGGTCTAGCAGGAGGTGTCCCTGCCCACGGCAGGGAGGTTGGAACTGGATGATCTTTGAAGGTCCCTTCCAACCCAAATCATTCTGTGATTTTATCCACAAAAAAAAATAAAAAAAAATTAGTTCCCTTAAGACTTGACCTTTGGGAAGAGGGAGCCAGGTCTGGTGAACAGAGTGGATATGCAAGCACAGTGATACTGTTATTAGCTAAAAACTGCTCCACAAAGTGCTGCTGGGGGGTTGCACTGTCTTAATGTCAACTCACTGTTCACTCTTACACACCAACATCTTCAGACCAAGGGCAAGAAAATGTCTATATTTGAACACATGTCCACTTATACTGAGTGAAGTGATCGAGTTGCACTGTGACAGGTTAGAACGTGTTCTATAACCATCTCTTTATCTCTCCACTCCCACTCTTGGTTCCTAACTGCAGCGTTAGACTAATTTCTTTTTGTGTCAGACTTCATACATTTGTACAGCTGTGAGCCTATGTGCTGAGCTGCTTCTGAGTGGAGTCATCTCTAAAGATGAGGAGCTGAAAGTCAGAAGACCTGTCTCCTTATTGCACACATTGGCAGTTACTGTGTTGGTGTGACATGACCACAAACCCCCACTCTTCTCTCCAGTAATTCTGCACTATGTTGTGCTTGACATATGTAAACAAAGGATGGCAACAATGATGATTATCATCTATCAAATCTCTCAGCCCTTTTGTTAAACATGGCATGAGGCATCGGAAAAGCCACTCTTAAAAATTCACCCGAAACTGTTTTGACAGACAGAGTGCTTTATTTGGACACAAAGGACAAGCTAAAAAGCTGGTGAATCAGAAATAAGAGCGAAACTTTTAAAAAGTGTATCTTATACCTGGTATCCTAGAACTGTGGAATTATTTTATAAGAAAAATCTTGATGTGAATTTGCATTCTTTCCTTTTGTTTAATGTCAGAGGCACAGCAAAACAAAACTCAAGCAAATTTAGAAACTCATAATATTTAATAATTCATATATTGAACTTATTTTGTGCTTTCCAAAACCAATTATGTCTAAGAAAGACAGAATAGAATAGTACTGCAGAATACTTCGGTATAAGGACAAATTACTTTTATTCCAGATAATTGTGCTATTTCTTAAGAATAATATAATTTGGTTTTACTTCAAGAAAGACACCTGTTTTGGAAAACCATAATCATAGAGACTTTTTTTCAGCAACAGATATTCTTTAAAATCTCACTAGAGACAAATCCCACCATCACTGTCCTAGATTCCATAACAGTGACCCTTGGATGTAGTAAAAGTGCATTTTTCCCTATCCTGAAAAAAAAATAAGACAAGTTGAAGTAAACATCTACATATGTGTAGGTCTCCCATCAGATGAACCTGCTGCTGTCCAGATTCCTGGAAGTGCTGAATCAATTTCCAAAATGAGGTCGGTTTTTTTTCCCTAGAAATCTGCAATTTGGTCTGCAATGTCAGCAGATGTAGAGTCACACAGCCTTTAGGTTGCAGGAATTCTCAGAAATAAGTTTATGTTGAAAGAGTAGTGCCAGAACTGTCCCTAACATGCAAATCCTGTAGCATGTGTAGGACACTAAAAATCAATTCATTGTTTCCCAAACTGAAAAATATTTCCTTCCACAAGCATTTTACTTTTTGCGTGTTTATTCCTAATAAAATGGATTGGCTTTTAATATTCAGATTTATCGTTAAGCATTCATTCTTCTTTGAGTTTTGAGGACCTATTCCTCAATCCCTAGATTGTATAACAAATCAATATTGTTACTGTCATTTCCTTTCCTATTATGTAGGACCCTCCAGGTTTTCTTATTCCAGGACAGCACCAGTTTGTCTGGTTTTCAGCTGCTGATTTCACACTGCACTTATTTCCCACTTTCAGACAGAACAGCACAAAATGGTTAAATTGAGATTTGTCTTACTATGGGATAGCCTCTCAAGGGACATGGTAGGAGTCCAAGTTACTTGAGCCATTTAAAACCAGACAAAGCTCTTGGGAAGAAGCAGGGGGAATGTGTGTTGAGTGGAACAGATGATGTAATAGATCTTGCATTGCTCTAATTTTGGTGTTTTGCTGAATACCTCATTGAATTCAAGACTGCAGCTAACATCAACAGAATACAAGATTGCAAGCTGAAGGCTCATTGTCTAACAAATGCAAATGTTATGACACCGGCTGGCTGTGATCACTTACAGATTATGTAACATTTGTGATAGGAACATTTGGGTGAGTCTAAAAATCTCATTTTTCACATTCACAGTATCAGTTTGACTAGCCTGACAGCAACTGTTAGAAAATTTCTTCTTTTCCCAGCAAAAAGAAAACAGGCAAGAGGGAACCATAATGCATAATTTCTGTGATTAAGTATTTCTGTGGCCACACTCAAAGAGTTCTCCCTAGGGAGAAATTCAAATGATATAGCAGCCGTTGGTCATTTATGCATAAATCTGAAAGGTAGAAATATTTTGAAAGAAAAGATTTTTGCTTACTATTTATTCTGCCTGAACCGTGCAGAATGAAAGGTTTAGAAGAATGTTCTAAATAAGGATAATTTCTACTATAAGGCTCACAATGGGTTATTTTAATTTCTGCACTTCATGTTCTGACCTGTCTTCTCACCTTTCAATTTCTTTGCCAGTGGTTTCAGTCCTTTTACTTGCTAGCAGTCCCCCAAATTTCTGCTCCACCACTAATTTCTGCTCCACCACTTTTCCCAGGACAATACGGGTCCAGCATCAGCCCTGATCGTCTTTTAAATGCACTTCCTACAGTATAACCACTACACACCAGTTGCCTTTAAAGTACTATTTTTTTTTTTAGACTGTGAGCATTTTGTGACAAATATTTGCTTTTGGGGGAGCCTGTGCAAAAATACTGTAGCCCTAAGGTCAGAGTAAGGCAGCATCTCTCTTCCTAGAGCCCATCTTGTCTACTCTCACAGCACTCTGGAAATGTCACTTTGCAAGTCCTTTTCCAAATGTGTTTCCAGGCAGCCTGGCCATCAGCCTGGGTAATTATCTAGTCAGCTGTGCTATTGCTTCAGCATGGACAGACAGACAGATGATTTCCTAACAGTGCTGAAGCACTGACAGGAACAGAGGCCCTGAGCCTTCAGGACATTGCTCTTCACAACTGCCTGCACAGGAAACAGATTTCAAATGTTTCAATCCTTCTCACACCAATACATCTGTCCATACTCGGCATTTATACTCTTTCCTCCCTATCTGGCTAGTTGCTATTGTTCTTATGTGGGCTATTTGCCACTAGAAATGAATAATTGCTGTCACCACGGGCTTTCTGCTGAGTGTGTCAGCATATTGTGGTTACAACACAAGGTTTCCAGCTTTGCTGCTGCCCATAGATAAAAGATGTGACCTGCAGATGAATTGAAAACAATGAGGCTAGTTTTTCCTACCTCTTGCTGACAAACACCCCTCAGAGTAGAACACCAAAGAGCCATCAACTCTTCTGTCCCATGATCTTTTCTTCAGAGGCTATTCACTGTACTGGTCTGGCCATTTAGAACACAGGGTCCAGAATAGGAGTGGGACTAGCTCATGAATAAGTATCTAAAATATCCACATCACCTGCTTAGGGCTCTCATAAAGCAGAAGAACAACAGCCTCCCATGCAAGCATTACACGGAGTATGTCATGATCTGACATCCAGGCGAACATTCTCCTCCATGAATCTCAGTCAGACGCTAAAACTAAGTGTGTAAATACCTTCCCAGTGGTAGGACAAGCTTTTACATGGGGAAAACTGGATGCTGCTTCTAACCCTACTGCTTTGGAAAACATTCCCTGCTCATGTCTTTTGGGTATCCTAGACTTCTGCCTGTGACTGAAAAAAAGAAACCAAGAAGCAGTACTTCCAAATTTTCCAGCCATCACATTAGGAAGGAAATAGAGTGTCAGAGCAACTAACAGCTCTGCTTGAAAAATTACACGGCTAGATGAGTAAGAGTACGGATCACCTAATCATGAAATTGAGTAATAGAGAGGTAGAGCACCTCAGTTTTACACAGAGTATTTAATGGTTTCACTGAGTAAAGGTGTAACTGTTTAAACTGTTTTAATAACTAGCAGTAACAAAGCAGAATTATTAAGAGAAAACATGAAAAAGTAAAATAATTACTCCATAGCTTCACATGAGGAGGGACAGAATTCTGTTTGTACAGAAAAGCTAGAGACTTATATAGCCATATCACTTAGCATAAGCTGAGGAGGCAAATCAAAGCCTTTGCATCCACATTTGAACTGTTTCAGACAAGAACTTTAACATTTGAATAAAAGTGCAATGCAGTCCTGGAATTAGGGTTAACCTTTGCTGTCTTCTAATTCTCCAGCTACTAAATCATAGCACCAAATGACAGCAGAAAATATTGACCGGCACTGGCATACTAGGTGTTGATCTTACTAAGCTTTTGGCAAAAACCATATGGGGACTATGAGCAGACAAGGACTATAGCCACAGAGGACAGCAATCACCATTCTTTCAGGTCCAGTTACAGAGGTAAAAGTGGCTCAGACTTCTTAGATGGCTGTTCATACCTGTATGTCAGAAACGTTACAACTACAGTGGTGTTTCCTCATGGATGTATTTTGGTAATCTCCAAGGTCAAGACATATGTGGAATGAATCACAGATCTTTTATTTTCTTCACAAAAAGAAAATACTGCTAGCTCAACACAAAGAAATTATGAGTCCTTTTTGAAACTCTGATAACATTAATTATGTTAAAATACAGTACAAACTTGTTGAAGTTCAACCTTTGAGAAATCAAAGAGTAAGATGAAAATCCTATAGGCTCTCACTGTATCCTATTATGTTACTGGAATGGACCTTTTCATGCATTTCCCTCACCTGCTTGTGGCTGGATTGGTGCAGCACTGGTCCACGGTGCATCTTCAAACTGAACCCAAGCCCTGATGGATGATGACAGATCAGTGCTGGGACTCACATGGTTCCCAAGCACACGTGAATCCACCTTGGGTTGGTCATCTGCATCTCCCAGCTCTGTGTGGGAGAGGTCTTGAAATTCTCCATCGACATTGTGGTTCTCCTCTGACGAGGTCTCTGAGGAAGAAAAACATTTCTCCAGAGGCTTCTTGGAGCTACCTTAAACACAGACAAAACAGAAAGACTGGTAGGACTCATCGTTACTTCACTGTATTTTATTGAAATATCTAAAATCTGCCATTACACGCAGATAAAAAAAATTCCTTCACCTAATGTAGCTTTTAGATTGATACTGGGCTCAGTTTTGCAATCAATTATGACAGGTGAGGCCCCCTCCATGGTCAGTTGGGTATTGCCTTGAATCTCGAAGGACAAATATAAACTCTGTAATATACAGATCTATGCTAAGGACATCTCACAGTAGGAGAGTATTTTACATTTTTGGTCCAAATTCTCCTATTACATAGGGGTAGTAAGACAATTCAAACTCTGCACATAATGTTTCCACTTAAAAGGCACGCTCTGTGATGCCTGATATATGACAGCAGTTGATCTAATTCAAACAATGTCTCAAAGGTTCAAAGAAAATCAGAGATAGCTTACCTTGTGGGTTAACAGGGAGGATCAGCTCATCAGTGAAGGACACCCACTCAGATTGCTGGGAGGCAATGACACTTGTCAGAGATGTCATATTTGCAGCAGGCTACTCATCTTCACTTGGGGATTGTACAGAGGAAACAGAATGGGAGAGAGGTACGATGAAGATGAGCCAATAGAGGGAAACACCTTCTTTGCACTTTCTTTTCTAGTTGAGTGCTGTTAAGAAAAGAAAGGAGTAAATTATGTCTTTTAGAAAAATCAATGGGAGAAATTAATGCCATCATTTTAATAACACAGAATATTAAACCAATTTATGTACCACAGGCCCAGTACTGTCCAAGTACTGCCACCCACGAGGTAGGAATGTCACCTGTGTTTAGATGAGGGCTACCCTTCAGCAACAACTTGATTAAGGCATTTAAGATTATTCAAATATCTTCATGTTAAAACAGTCAGTCACCAAACTCAACATTTTATTCATTACTCAGGGAGCTATGCCTTTCATAACCCCATCAAGGGAAATAATGAGGAGATTCTCCCAGGTTTAGGTTAAAATGTTCTTGCACACCTTGGTACTCACAATGTGTGATCTCTCTCAAGAGCAAGCAATAAATCAATAACATTTAGGGAGCTGGTTCTGGGATTAGTAGGGGTTACTTGTGACTCATCACGGTCTGGAAATGAAGAGGTGTCCTTTCAGCTAGCTGTGGTTTCAACTCTGCTGTGTGACTGGAAGTTCACATTTTAATCTAAAAATCAAAATCCTGGATCTTGTCTAGAGTTAAGTATGATTTTGCTGTAGCCCAGCAAATGTTTTCACAGATGAGGAAACTTCAGTTAGGATGAACTCCAATACAATATATCCCACACAGATTCCTGTAAGAGGGAATAGGGCACTGCAGAGTGCTCTAGTTGTTGCCTAATAATGGGGAAGGTCGGGTCTGAGGAGAGATGTTCTCTTGGACAATTACCCATGACCACCTCAGATGTACAGACCACTTCAAAACTCTCAGGAGACTATTGCCTCTTCCTAGGCAAGCATGTGAACTGTGTCCCAAATTATCTCAGGCATTGAAGCTCTTGTTGCCATGGCATTTGAGTACTTGAAAATAGTAAAACTCAGACTTGGCTATTCTAAATAGGCTTAAGTGGCTATTGGCCTGCTAACTAAAGCCTCTCACCTAACTAAAGATGAGGTTTTGGGTGAAACAAGAACATACTGGTGCACAAGAACAGACACTTCACTGAGATTTGTCTTTAGTCTGTATTAAGAACATTTAGGCCCAAAGAGCAAAACAATGCATTTAAATGCATTCACTCTTCAAGCATTTTCTGCAGGAAGTAGATCACTGAATGGCTTCCAATATGAGTATTTTCTTCAGGACCACAAAGTTACCGGTCTGCTGAAGACAAGCCAGCAAGAGCTGTGTGAAAGAGCTGAAAACTTCACAGTTTGGAAGTCACAAACCAGCTTAACATCCAGTGAAAATTCATTGGTCCATGTTCATTGTCTGAAAAGTAAACTTGTCAAGCAGAATTGAAGACAAAAGTACAGTCTCCTGCAAACTCAAAAAAGGATTCCTGGAGACAATCCTGATGGTTAAGTGCAATGTGCCAGAAGACTGAGCTCCTCTCTGTAGACTTTCCAGAGCCTATGGCTAGCCCACAGCAAGTCACCCTACACATCTTTCCCTTGTAACACAATCAATTCTCTAATGCTGGAGGAAAAGCTGCACATCTGGCCCAACCCCTTTTCCTCCACCCCTGTGGCAGAACGTCTGCCTTCACACAATGCAGACAGATAACTTTGCCTGCCTCACACAGCATACATTTTGGGCACTACAAACAATAAATGGAAGGCTAAACATAAAGGCAAGCTACGAGAAAAAGAATAATCAGATATTTAGGGTCACATGAGGGACAGAGGATAACTGTAGCGCCTTGCTGTTTTTTCTGGGCTTGCTTAACTGTAACTGAGTCTTCTTATCCCAAACAACTGAATACCGACCTCTCCTTTCTACTTGAAAAGTCCTGATGGAAGCATTAAATAGCAGAAGATGAAAAAAACCCCACAACCGTTTATGTTGCCTTTAATGCACTGAGATTTCAAGGGATCCTCTCCTTTTTTATTTTTAGAAAAAAAAAAAGTCAATGACAAAGTCATGAAAGAAGGCAAGCAAATTGATTGCCTCAGCTGTGCAAATACAAAGGAGAATCATACCATTACTTTAGGATAGATCTACTCTTTTTCCCTCATGCCTTGTGATAAGTATACTTTTCTAAATCCACTCAGTACATCACAGCAAAACTTAATCACCTTAAAATATATAGTGAGCACACGAGCCCAGAAAAGCATCAGACTACCATGCAGTAAAACACAAAGCATGTACTTCTTCATGGCTAGAATTTTCTACAGGCTTCCCAGTTTGGTATAAAAAGGAGACAGTGTTGACTTATCAGGGTTATCACAACTTTTCATCAAGCAGTCTGAAAGAGAGAAAAGTCAGCCTAAGTAGACTGTGATGTCAAACATTCTTAGATTAGAGGCACACTAAGGATGCATATATTAGGATGAAAATAAATATTAAAAAGAAAGAATTTTGCATTCTCTCAGCTTTCACAAGAAAGCAACAATCCAAACTCATGACTTAACTGCCTTTACAGAATGCTGAATCACACACAGCTAACTCCTGCGCAGGCTATGTGGAAAAGACACTACTTTATCCTCAAATTATCTTTCAACTCACTTTGCTTTCCAAAACTCTCCTTAGGAAAAAAACTAAGCCAACTCCAATGTGAAACAAGGAGACTCAACCAACATAATACAAATGCCACTGTTCATTCAGTTAACACAATGATGCTGCAATTTGCAGAACTACTACAGAGGTACATGTCTCCAGAGGAACTATCTGACACTGTAGATAAACCTGAATCCTCTCCATAGCAAACCAATTGGCATCCACTATTTAAAAGCTGCAGCAAACACTCTGCAAGTGAATTTTGGAGTTTTCTTCCTTGTCCTCCAAACTTCTCAAACACCTGTAGCTATTTCTAGAGAAATGGATTTCAGAGCCTACCAGGACTATGGGAAAACAAATGGATTCTCTATACTTCAAGTGAGCTACACTTAAAGCAGAAGTTTATGCTGTACAGCCCAAGCAAAAGGAGATGGAAACACATTTCTTAGAAGAAGATACTCCCAGGCCAGGCCACCATTAGACCTCTCCATATGGATGACATCTGTGCAAGTTTAGATTTTGTTACTTCTGGATTTGTTTTATTATGTGCATTAAGATTTTGGTGCCAAACTGGTTAAAAAAAGGCAAACTAATTGATCAGATTTTTGGTAAAAAAATTGCAAATAAAAGGTCTGCTTGTTAGTATTATACACTAAACACAACGAAAAGCAGATATTATAAATCTCAGTGATGACTGAGATGACTGGGGTCAAACATGACCCCAATGATCTTCACCATCAACTCCAGGGCAGCGATTTGACTGTAAGGAAACAAAACTCCAAGAGGCTGAAATTACTGTTTCAGGTGAGTTTTTATTTTTTATTTACATTACAGGTTTGCAGTGGGACTGGTAAATGTGAGTGACAAGTGGGTGACAGTTATTCCCAGTTCTCCAAAGGGCAGAGATCACAGAGCTGGAACAAAATTCCTTGTCTGTTTAGTCATCCTACTGTTTTGATGAACCCCATTATATAAACCCTTTTTAAAACTGATGAAGTTTCATTCCAAAATGATAACACTACTTTGATAACTAAAAACCTTCTCTTATTTCACATCTATGCAAATTCACAGTTTATAGTCATTTATTCTTGTGACATACTGTACCTTTTGTACCACTCCGCACCAACAACATGAAAAGAAATACAACCATCCTTCTCCCTTTATTTTGCTAAGACAAGCCTGTACATCTGAGCAAATGACATAATTCTCTTGTGCCAGGACTCTGACATCCAGCATCCTTCACAATAAACCTTTGCTTTAGGTGGGACTGTTACACACTATGTGAGTACAAACAGCACCAGCAGAAATGGTTCATAGCATTATTGAAACACTTCAGAAATATCTGTAATGGAATGGTGTTTTTGTAAACATACCATTCAAAGTATTTAATTACTCATGTGTTTGGAGAGCTAACTTGAACGTTGTTTCTCAGTACATTTCAACTCTGCTTAAAAGAAAACAGCTCAGTACAGTTAATCATTTTAAGCACTAAGGGCCATTTCTCCAATTGCTTCAGGTTACACACATATGATGCATACTGCAGTAGCTTTTATCAACACTAGTTTGAGTTATGAGATTACAACTATATGGGAAAATAGGAGAAAAATGTTGGAATAAAATTGAGAAGATGAAATTCAGGTTGGTTTGTTTTTGTTTTTTTCTGCAAATAGCAAGTTTGAAGAAAGGCTTTCTAAGGATATTGTCTTACATAGCAGCATCACTGGAAAAAAAAAACCCAAACAACAAAACAACCCTAATCCACTGAATGATGCCATATTTTCTTGCTTATACATTCCCTAATAATACCAGGGACCTAAAAATTACTTGGTTACTGTAGTTTGCAATTGGTTACTGTAGGATACCACAGAAGGGAAAGCAATGAGACAAGCTGTTCATTTCCAAGTACCAGAAAAATAAACTAAGCCAGAGAGACAGTAAAAAAAGCAAAGACTGACCACTGCTTTAGTTCTAAAAATCAAGTTTCACAAACACCAGAAAGTCTCAAGGAAAAACATCTAACTTGTTTGGCAAACCTGTACAGATGGAACAATTCTAGTAGCATGAACTGAGAAATGATTGCTGCCTTGGGCAAATTTCCAAGTGAGAGAGAGCTCATGGCCTCTCCTCTCAATTTAGCCTGTAACAAGCACGGACCATCAGCACATCATGACCCAAATAATAAACAAACTCCAAATTAGAAATCTGTTCTCAAGCATCAAAAGAAAGTCCCACGTACTTCAAGGTGCCACAGCAAAAAACAAAGCCCAGTGATAAATGGCAGGGAGGAAAAAAAACCAACTTGAGAAACCAAGTGAAGTAAAGAAATGGGATTTGGATTTTATTAGCATTACTGAAAAAAATCACTACACCATCACCTGCCTAAATGCCTGGAAGATTACCTTATGAATGACATAGATGATGACAGGAATAAAGTTATATTTGGTTACTCAATTATTGCATTCTTAATATTGACAATTCTATTTTCCCCATGTATAAATTTCCCCCGGCTTACAAACTGCCCTAAGAAAATCTCTGGTAACACTGGGTTTTAGAACACACGCTAGCTTTACTTACTGTGATGCTATTACATGAGTTCCATCACTTTAGATGTAGCTTAAGAAGCTCAGTCACTACCTAGTGACTAACACTCACTCACATGAAAGCTCTCAATATGTAAAGAAGAATTGGTGCTCAAAGGAATCAAACAGATGTCCCTTGTGAAATTCCTGCAGCCCCTCCATTACAAATTACACCTAAGTGAATGGTAATAAGGGCCTTGATAACACCCTGTCCTCAGAGCCTGCTCAAATCCACTCTGTGCCATTACAAGGTAGGTTAGCACCACTGTCACCCGGCAATTTTTCACAGAGATGAAGTGAGGTAGAGTGTGGTACTGAAGATGACCAGAGTCAACTAGCATATCAGGTGACAGAAGGGCAGTAGGAGTCTCCCTGAGCATAGAACCTAGTGCAGCAACACAAATTAATTGCCATACCTAATTATTCCAATAGATCTGAAGTGATCTGTCCAAATCCACACTGCAAGTCAGTGGCAGAATCAGTGTTAAACGATGACCCGGAATGTCCTTATGTTCTCTAGGCCACAAGAATTCAACCACCACATAAAACTACCTCCCACAAAGACACATTTCAGCTTTGCTGACAGCTCACATTTCCCATCAGGAAGAGAAGACGGCCTGCAGGGGAAGTGTTGGTAAGAAAGTCATAAACATCTACCACAGGAATATCTACATCAAGGCTAATATCTCAAAGGTCAACAGTTGCTTTTTTTCTCTACATAATAAGTTATGTGCCACAGAAGTTCCTCTGTTTTCCAGAGAGACAGAGAAAACACCTACGATGCTCTGTTGCAGGCAATATCAGGATATTTTGGCAGTTCAGAAGGAAATGGTCTGTCTCATTTTGCCAAGGCTGTGCCTCAGAAATAATTAAGGGGTTCTTAATGCCTCATAATGAGAGCTAGTCAGACAAAATACTGTCTAGAAGGATTCAAAACCTGATACAGTTACCATCTCTTCCTCTATTCCTCGCACTACCAAGAACTTGACAAATATAGAAAGGCACTTCAGAAGAGCAGTAATACAGAATAAGAATGGGAATCTAATTTATTTTTTCAATTAGAAGTAACATATAAGACAGAAATCAAGTGAGCATACCAGACAAAATATTTGGCAACGACAGTTCACATTCCTAGTCACATAAGGAAAGTAGAAGCTCTCCATTTCAGGACTTTAAATATAGCTCCCTGTAGGTCCATGATGCATTCGAAGTGTAACTGAAGCTTGCAGTCATGTAATTGCATCAAAACTTGAAGGATACTTTCCTAACCTGCCAGACATTCAATTCGAACTAGAATTTGAGACAAAGACGAGCTAAATGCTTCTCTTCTCTTACCATATACAATATCAGGACTTTAAAACTATATTGGGAAAGATCACAGGGAAGAGGCAACATGCTACTTTGTTTAGCAGAACACTTTAAATCTGGATATTTTTTTTTGTTCTAGTCAGTATTGCACAAATAGGAGAAAAAATAAGCAAAACACTAATTTAATGGTTTGACTTCCCAAGGCTAGACAAATTCAGAATCACTTTAGAGATCAAGTTTTACTTTGTTCAACAAAAATCTGTTGGTAATAACAGCAGGTAACAAGACATCTAAATATATTAAGGGTGAGAGGTTGGTAGCATCCCTTCAGGAGAGGGTGGGTGCACACTCCTTACCACTCTTCTTTGTCTCCTCAAGGCCTTCATGAGGCACCCAGTCCCAGACATCCACACCTAACCATTACATGTGTCACAGACTTTCTTTGCTTCAAGATGGTGAACTGACAATAGTCACAACTATTGCACAATGTAATGAGAAGTCATTTATTGTAGCAATCAATAGTATTGGGAGGGAACTGCGTTTAGAAAATGGTTTCTTCTTTCAAACCTGAAAAAGTGAATCATACAAGGAACATGTCTTTCAGAAGAAACCTGCTACTGAACACTGATTTGCATATCTGATAGTGATGCTTTCATATGTTCTTGTCTAAATTGTGCAGTCAATCTAGCAAGATGTATCCCATTTACAAAACCCACCAGAAGCTATTGTACTTTACTGGCTATTGTGATGATTATCAAAGGTGTGGTTTTTAAGTTATCTCACTGAGGTAAAAAGCATGTTCTACAATTTAACAGCCTTGAACCAACCACGTCATTGCAGCCTGACATCACTGAAGACAGCTGTCAAGAGGTGACCTTAGATCACAGCACCATGCCTGGACCTATCCTTCTTCTGAACTGGGACTAATGACAAAAGAAAGATGGAAGCAAGTGAGTGATAAGTTTACTGGAATATTGTGCTGGATGATAAACTCTTCCAGTAAATGCACATCCTGGCATATGTATTGTATGAAAAACAATCCTGTTCTGCTGTGTACTAGCATTCCGGCATTGCCAATATGCCTTGCAACAAATTACTGCTTTACCAGTATTAACTGTTCATCTCTCAAAATCTGATCCTGCCTCTGTTAGTAAAAGGAGAGCCAGCACAGTTCTTCCTGTGCCTCAGGATTGGTTTCAACTGCACTAATGAAATCAGGGCTTTATCTTCTGAATTACAGTTAAGTTTATGGTAGAGGTAGCTAAAAAATCTTCAATGAAAATGGTGGTTATACTAGTTGCCAACAACCAATATCAGTTAAACTCATTTTGGCATATTAAAGCTGGGGAAAGGAAAACAAACAAACAAAAAAATCCAGTAAAGAATGAATGAACACTGGTAACATTCAGGACAAGGGAGAAATTGGATCCTGTAGAAAGAGATGCTTCACTGGAGGCTGTATGCTTACAGAAAGGACAGGCATTCATCTAGCTGAGCTGTGAGTACACACAGAATGGGAGAACAGATTTAGAGTGAGAGAAAACCAGAATTCAACTGTAAAAGCATCAGGAAGACAAGGACCATTGAGGAAGTGATGCAGCCCTGAAAAAGTAAAGAAGTTTTTCTGTGCTTAGTGCTGGCTGAAAAGGGAGATTAGCAACACTGAGCTAGAAAGTAATCTACTGTTCAAGCCTCCTCTGTATTTCCATATACCTAAAAGCTACACATATAAATTAATAACTTTGATAAAGCTGTATTTCTAGGCAATACCTTTTATAAATTCTAAGCTATGTCAGCAGCACCTTTCCAAGGAACAGAGTTTAAAAACAGGTTTTCACTGTAAGAGATCCTGTTTGATTGTTATATATAAAGGAAACACATTGTGAGGCTATCTCCCAGTTTAAGGAAGCCCTACTTGGTTCTTTCAAGCCAGACAAAACCCAGTACTCTGGATAAGGTATGACAGGGAACAAGCCTGCCCTGGCAGAAAATTCCTTGGATGATCCAACGGGTCTTTCCTCGTTTCCAATGTGTGGTGAGCCAACTGAGATTATGCAACTTAAGTGTGATGCCAGGGCATACAACCTCTCAGGGCAACCCACAAATATCACATTTGTTGTCATTCTCTATTTTAGACACTCTAAATATAGGCCCATTACACTCAATGGTGCTGTTCCCGACTACTCCTATTTCAAGAGAATGAAAAGCAACTCTAAAAAAACCATGCTTGATTGAGTAAAGATTGAAATTTAAAAGAGCCGGTGCTTTACATACAATTACAAAAACACTATGTATGAGGAAAGAAGAAATATCTTGACAAGTCAAATTCATACACAGTACAAAATAGTATGTTTACATCACTAGCATCTAATACATTTGTGTCCAATTTTGTCTAAATAAATCATGAAATGAGAATGCATAGTATATTAGCATGACAGAGAACAGAGAGTATGAGAAAATCCTTCATGTTTTGTTGCTGTTCGGTTTGGAGTTTATTGGGATTTTTTGTTTTGTTTTGGTTTTTTTCTAACAAACACTAATAAACAGTGTTAGTAAAAATAAAGGTGTTTCAGTGGAGAAAAAAAGAACTCGTTTTGTAGTATCTGTCAGCAGGTCCATGCCTAGAGTTATGTCAGTTAGGTGACTGTAGAGATAAGTTTCCCTTAGTGTTGTGTACTCACCTCTGAAAGTTCACAGGCTTTATTCTAGTGCAAAGGAATAAAAGGAATATAGTCTCCTTTGCTGAAAATGAAGTTCAGAATACTCTGCTTTCTAACTACCAACATTTTAGCATCATCTGGCTCAGCAAGCAGCAGCTACTCATCTTTATGGTACTCTCCCTTTCAAAGCTGGCTGTGCCTGCGAGACAGCAGGCAACCTTGTGCATTCCAGAAGAGGAATCCAAGATACATTACCATCTATCTGCATGAGACCATGTAAGTGCTGCAGAGGTACACAGTGAAGGCGGACCCCATGGCATATGAAAGCAACAAGCCACTTGTTTGATTACACGTGGTATTTTGCTGAGGAGTGTACAACATGAGCCATTTCAACTCTGAATATCAACAGTCAGAAGAAGGACCAGTTGCACCTCATGCTCAAAAGCATCAAATATAATAGTTAATACAAACATTATTGTATGGCTTCCAGGAGATGCTCATCTTTTATACTGACACAAATGCCCAGTTACGAAGCATTCCAGATATTGACCAATATGTAGTATTACACATTGAAATTCATATGAATCAGCTCAAAAGAGTGTGGTAGAGCATCTGGTTTCCCAGCACTTGAATGGCTCAGAGAGTAAGTCACTGCATCAATGCATTTGCAAGGGTATCCAACAGTAGATCATCTACCAGAATAATTCAAGAATAAAAAGAAAGAAATGAACAATAGCTAATCACTCAGTAGCTGGGGCACTACTGTCAAGGGACACTGTCAAAACTGGAACTGCAGGGAGCACTGCATACTGAGCTGTGTAGACACACTGGGCAGAAGGCTCCTTGTAGACCAAACTGGGTAAGCTTCTGTGGTGGCAGCTCCTTATATGTCTGGTCTAAGCCAGTGGTACAGAAGTGTTGTAGGTGTATGTATGTACTTGCACTTTATACACAGAATATAAAACTAAACAATCTGCTAGTTATAGGTGCATGCAAATCTCCAGTTTTCACTGGAAATCGGAATGCAATTTTACCTTTCAAAATCCCATGTTTTGAAGACACGTAACAAGACATGGCTTCACCAAATCACCTCTTTAAAAAAAATTCTTTCCTTCTCAGCCCACTGACTCTTCAGTTTCAAATAGCAAACATTAGTTCTATCATTAAATCAGATAAACTTCAACTGCATTAGGTGACCAACCATTCTCTCTATATAGAAGTATGCTCTACTTACCTACACTTTCAAATTATGCAGATAGAAACTAAAAGAGTAAGATGAAAGTCACATGGGTAAGGCAAGTAAAGTCATGAACATATTCAGCTCTTAACTGGCCTTGGATAATGCAACATTTTACCTCCCAAATTCTTAGACAAGAATTTCACTCCTGTTATGTTTCTAGATGCTGTCCGGCATTATGTAACCTGAAGGTAACTTTCTTTAAAGAAAGGTGTCAGGTCTAATTTATGCACTACCTGTTTTGTGTTATCTGAGTGCTTTAGAATAGCAACAGTGTAAAAAAAAATATAAAAAGTGTGTATATACACACACACACATATACATATACACAACCCAAAGCTCCCTTCCCACCCAAGCCCCAAGAAGATTATGACAGGACTACTCCTGCCTTGAAGACTCTGGATTCTGGTCAGGAAAATAAAGCAGAGAGAATTTAATGAAGACTTGACTTACTTAATTGAGAAATCCAATATAAAGCACTACACATATGGAGATCGATGTTAGGCATTTGGAAAATACCAGCAAGACCTTTTTTCATCAAAAGGTTTGGAATCTGGATGCCCTCCTCTATGCAATCCCTCTTAGGTAAACATTACCAGCAGCACTACGTGTTTGACAGCACAGCTACTCATGTCATGACCTTCCTTCAGCTCTGGAAATGGAAGTAATGCAGCCAGGTCACCCACCTCCCCACCCAACCTTACATAGCCATAAGCAACCATGGTTATTCAGCCCATGACACGTCTGGGTTGCACAGCATGATGATATGTAGAAATACGAGTTCAAGCTAGCATTAATGCAGCATTACACCTCTCCTGTCAGCTCTGGGGAAGCTGACTCTAACCTTTGGCAAAGACTTGCCTTACCCAGTGGACAAGTTTTGAAAATGGTATGCAGACATATACATTTTTAAATACCTGAGATGTTTACCTCCCTCATTTATAAAGGTCAAGACAGAGACAGGGACTCCCTGTTTCTGTTACCAGGACAGGCAGTGACTCACTGTGGTAAAGTTGTTAAGTTTGACACCAGCACAATTCACACAGACACAAAGAAAAGTATGTTAAAAATTGCTGAAAATTAGCAGAATTAGAAGAATTTCATTTTTCAGGACAGAGATTCTGAAAACAAGGGATTAAAACTTGAAAATCAGTGCCTGTTTCACTGTCACAGAAGAGTTTAATGCAGCTGTTTGGAGCTGCAGCTTCCAGAAGTCTGTGGTCACCCTTAATCATTCTTAGCTCCCAAGCATTTTCATATCAATAGCTTGGACTGAATACAGGGAGTATTTACAGTCTTTTTGGGTAAAAAGTGAATGCTGGTGCCAAACGCCAAGTGCACACATAGTGTGGTAAACTAATACAGCTGCCTCCATTTAGAGAGACTTGGACAATTAAACTGCAGAGGTCAGAGATGACTTATTTAAGAGGGGAAAGCCCAGATCTGCCTAGTCTATTCTACCTCCATTCTATCCCCTTTGAGATAGAACTCAAGAATAAAAAAGTCCATGCACCTATCAGCCAAAATCTTACTTCTTATGCTGAATTCGGAACTTGCAATTTGGAATGAGATTTAGGAGCATGCATGTGACATAGCCAGATAAATATTTGAACTCAGGTGAACTGGAAATAACACTGCAAGCATCACAGAGAAAGTAGCATTTCTGGTGGTAAGTTTCTGTCCTCAGGAGCACCTAGCAATTAAACAGCAACTAATCATTAAACTTCATAGGCCAAATGCTTCCCTAGAGCTGTTCAATTGAAACTACTTTATTAGAAAATAAACTCGCCTTGTGCTATGGAGCTTGACCAGCTCAAGTTTCAGTTAGGCAGCTAGTAATACTTTTTGTCTTCAAAAATGCTTACTGGGATTTTTTTTTCATGCATTTCCATCACCCACACAACCACAAAACCATCATGCAGTTCTGCAAAATGGTATCTTCTGTTCACGAGAGGCCCCTGGGTTAGTTACAAAGAGAACAAAATTACTATATCATAAACCCACCCCCATTTTCAAAAAGTATATTAAAGACAATGCTTTCATTTCACAGCTGGCAAAACCAAGAGCCCACAGAGAGACTTATTTTCCATAAATATTCATGCCTATAGATGCCAACTAAAACTTTGCATAAAGGAGTGTAATGAAACAAGAAACACAGCTCAGCAAAAAGACATCCTTTCTCTCTAGCTCACCAGGCAGCTCTGCTGCCCATGGACCTGGAGCTCAACTTTGTATCCCAGTTCCAGAGCACACTGCCTGTTCTTTGAACATTGGAATAGTTTTATACTCATAAAGCACCTTCACAGGACCCTGAAGCATAACAGTCAGTTTTGGCCTCTGTTTCAAGCCAAAAGAATTATACTGAGACATTTAGTTTGGTTGCCTTGATAAAGCAATATGAATCCCATCTAACTCCAGACACCAGGTTAGACATCCAAGACAGTCATCTGATGCTGTTTATAGTCAACAGAAGAAACACAACACCTCCACAGCAGCCTTAGTCTCATCTATTTTTGAACGAGGTGAATCCCCTTCCAGAAAGACTATGGCAACTAACTTAGGCTTGTATGTTTTCCCATCTAAATTAAGACAACTTAATCACAGCCAAAAATAATCTTGTACCAATGCTCTTATTTCCCCTTTCACTGTTACGCTGTGCTAGTGTAGATCCCCCCCTCTTCCAGTGAGTCCAACAAATTCCCCAGACTTTACAGCACACCCTCCTGATCACACAGGGCTTCTATGCAAATACTTACAGCCATTACTAAATAACCTACAGACATGTTTTCGAATTATTTGCTTTCCCATTCTGCCTTTTTGCTCCCTCCTTCACTACTTCTAAGGATGCTGTTTGTTTCTTTCAGACCTCTTTCCTAAGAGTTTCAATTGTTTCTGTGTTCCCAGAGGAAAACATCTACAACAAAGCTTAAAAGACACTTCTAATATTCAAGATAAATGACTTTATACAAGAAAAGGTTATCAGTAGGATTGCAATTTGTCTAACCCATCTTCCCTATCAGCATGAAACACAGAGCCTTACTCTGCAAAGAATGAACAAGAGGTACTTCAGCAGTGGTTTGTCACTGAGAGACCTATTTCTCATTTCATACAAATGCCCTTGAGCAATAAGAGATAAATCACCAAGGGCCGATTTGAAGTAATGGCATAACTAATAAAGGTGTTCCTATAGCACAACCTCCATCTAATAAATAAAAATATAAACTTCAAGAAAGTTTTGTGCATATTTCCAGACTTGTCACTGCAGTGGACTGATAAACCTCAATAAATCACTGCTGAGAAAGTATTTTCAACATTTTAGGAAATACTTACTGGCAGAAAAGCACTTATAGAAGGATTTTTGGGATAGGTGAGAGTAAGAGCTCTTTAATTGTCCAGTTCCATTTCACCAACTGTATCTCTACAGAACTAATGTTTAAGAAACTATACGTTTCAGTAACTTACTTCCTTTAAGAGTATTTTCTATTAATAAACCACTATTTGTTTCTGTAGTTAAGGGACACGTACATCGATGTCTTCTCTTAACTTTTTAAATCATTATGCTATGATGTTTTTGTTTCACCTTTTATTTCTTCTGTATATATATCTGACGGTTATTAACACATTCAAAAAATTGGTAACAAATTGGTCAAGATGCTATTGCCTAACTTTACAGCAGCAAGCAGTGTAAAACCTTACAATAAGAGCAGAGCAGTAGGGTGAAACACTTAGCATTAAGAGTACAGCTTTCACAGTACTTTTTTTGTGGCTCTTACTTCCAATTATCTCCAATCTGGTCTTGTAGATAAAATTTGCATTAGCACTTTGAGTACATTAAATGAGCTCCTGGAGTTCTTCTAACCCAGTTTTATACCAAACAATATCAGTTTGTGTGCTTTGAGATGCAATTTGAAGTGCAGTAGGTACAGATGATCAGGATGTGCATTTGGAAACTGCATTCCTGCTCTAACTAATGCACCCATTTGTACCCATAGTTTTTAAGAAAAGAGGAGAATGCTGGAACCCTGATGCTTGTCCTCTAGTACCTCCACAGGGCTGCATTTTTCTCAGTTTTTTTCAATCTCAGCCTCTGAAGTTTCACACCATTATATTTTGAAAGAAATAAGACATTCCACACTATTCCTCTTACTTGCACATTTAAAAGACAGTGAAAACCAATCACAGAAGTCAACACGAGATTCATAATCCTTACTCTTGGAAGCAACCTTATCCATATAGACCTCAGACACATATGTGGCCCTATTTAACATGCTGGCAAAACCTTCACCATCTAGAAGGAGCATTGGCGTTTCTAGATGCACGAGGTGAGCTGCAAGTCTTCTAGTTGTGTCTTCCTGGACTCAAATTCATCTAGTCACAACTACAGCCATAGTCCTGAAGACAACACATGCTCATATCCAATGCATACAAAGACAAGAATTCCTTCCTTGAGGTTAACCACTTGTGAGGTTATTGCATCCATTAGCAGAACTCATAATCCTTTAAGAAACCATTCAGCATGGTCAGGCTCCAAAGAAATTGTATTAAGAGAGCAGAAGATGAAAAAAATTTGGTTTTGCCACTGAACACTTCATGAATTTTTTTTTGTTTTTTTTGGTAACACAACTAACAATTAGACAAATTGCCTAAGAATTGCTTTCTGAAGGCTCTACTTTCCCAGCTGACTGCACAGGGAGCTGGAGTGACAAGCTTAGATACATCCAACTTCTAGACAGCCAAGAGTATATTAGAAAATTGGCACCACCACTTGAATCCTTATAATTCTATAGCTTATTTCCTGATGATGTTCTTTAACTTTCCAACTTTCAGAGAGAAAGGTAACCATGTCACAAAGCTTCTGTGGCTAAAACCTTTATTTTCAGCCTGCCTTTAAGAATTAAGCCTTTCAACAACTCAAAATTAACTTACTCTGCTAGTTTATTGGCAGAGATCATGAAAAATGCTTTGTACAAAGCCTCACAGAAAATACTTGGGTTAAAAGCTGCATGAAGACAGGGTACTACCAGGAGCAAAGTGCCAGAGCAGGAGAATCCACAACCCATGATCTTACAGCTGAAGCTACCTTGGCAACTGCCTCACTGCTTGGAAAAGTCACCGCTTCTACAACAGGGGCAACAGAAGCCCTGCAGAGCTGAGCAGAACATCTTGAGATATTTGTTACACACACAGATGCCATTTCTCATCTTCATTTGCTGATGCCAGACTTTAGATAGCTGAAAATTAAGAACTCTATAAACATGATGTATTTAGCCCACTCACAATATGGTTTAACCTACACACAGTCTGGGTTTCTCAATCATGGAACTGTCATTTCTTAACAAGATCGCTGGCAAAGTAGCACAAACAAGGACTCTAGATGGGGAGTTGGCTGCTATTAAAATACAGCTGTTGCCTTTTTACCTTGAGTCCCTTGGAGTGCTATCTAAACCAGCCACACAGCAGAGTATCAATTATGTCACTGATGTAATGAGGGATCCAAGGTAAAGGAGAGATCTGCAGTTAAAGACCAAGGTGTGCCATCAGGTCCTTAATGATAATTAAGGATATGAATAATAAGAGAGTACAGCTAGTCAGAAATGAGATAAAAACGACGTGAGAAAAAACATCTGACTTTTGTCATGTTATTGATGGTATTAATATTTTAAAGGTAATTTAAAAGCTACAGCTATAAAAGAGCAGTGATCATTAATGTTTCCAGCTCTATTTTTTATATCTGAGAAAAACAACACATTGGGCATTATTACTACATGCTTTGTACTCAAGATCTCCCTAGGAATATCATGAAAAGCATTTAACGTTATAGAGAAAAGTCAAAGATTTACCTAACAAAAGCATAACGTAACACATTAAACATAATTAATAGCAAATACTCCTCTATGTTATTACCAATTAAACCTGAAAATTCTTGGAGAAGACAGTAATTTGGAAATCAAGTATTTAGGGAAGTCAAATGCATTTAATAATCCTATGCAATATATCTCACTGGAGATGGGGAAAACCACTCTTTAAGCTTCTCTGTGATAACAGAAACTTCATTTACTAACATAAACCGGTTTATCTGGAAAATATTAAGACAAAGTCCAGAGCTCACTTGTCTGTAACACAAGGCACGTTTCAGTCATGTCGGCAGAGAAAAGAAGGAAAAAAGAATCACGTGCCCCCATTAGTGGACATAAGCATCTAGCAATAAACCTGTAGTTTGGAATTTACCTGTCCAAACTAGCAAGTTTACAAAATGTATGTTTCACAGAAGACAACAAGATTTCACAGCTGACTCACAAGTAAAGAAATGCCAATGTTTGCCAAAATTTTGCCTTAACTACTCTAAAAACGTCCTCAAATCAATACTATTAAGTTATTATACAGATAATTCCCAGGGGGAGGTACGGGGAGATGCGAGCTGTAAAGAATTGCCTGATCTAATCAAGCAAGCGAGCAATTCTGCTCCATTATTTCTCACTGGAGAACTTAAGTCTCAAAAAGTCTGCAGTTTGATTACAGTGAATTAGTCAACAAAACAATTAAAAATCAGAGAACATTGTGGTTGCAGTACAGAAAGGATATTTAACGCATGAACTAGGCAAACATGCAGGGAAGGGCTTGTCTAGTTGTACATCAACATAAAAATTCACTCTACATGGAAATATGCAATTTGAGCTTTTTAAAACTATAATTTACATAGTGTGTTGAAACGAGACGACAGAAAGATGAGCAGTGATTTTTCTTCACCTTTCAATATCTTAGCCACAGGAAAAACATTTCACAAGCAGCACGGTTCAGTAGACTCCAGAAAGGAAAAATCCCAAACATGCGTAATTGCACAGAGCAGCTGAGAGGTAGGTGGATGCGAGCAGCTTCCACACGCTGCTGTTAATGACTCATTAACCCTTCCCCAAGCGCAGCGTAATGAACCGCCAGCCCCGACACTGAAACACGGCGTGATGTATTGCAGAGAATCACAGGATAATTCGGGTTGGAAGGGACGTTAAAGATCATCCAGTTCCAACACCGTGCCATGGGCAGGGCCACCTCCCACTAGATCAAGTTAACCAAGGCCCCATCCAACCTGGCCTTGAACAGCTCTAGGGATGGGGTAGCCACAGCTTCCCTGGGCAACCAGTGCCAGTGCCTCACCGCCCTCACCGCGAAGAATGTCTTCCTAATGTCTAGTGTAAATCTGCCCCTCTCCGGTTTACAGCCGTTCCCTGTAGTCCTATAACCCCAAGCCTTTGTAAACAGTCCCTCCCCAGCTTTCCTGTTGCCCCTTCAGGTACGGGAACTTCGCTGTATTATCTCCTCGGAGCCTTCTCTTCTCCAGGCTGACCAACCCCAACTCTCTCAGCCTGCCCTCGCCCGGGAGGTGCTCCAGCCCTCGGATCACTCCCGCAACCCTCCTCTGGACCCGTTCCAACAGCTCCCTACCCTTGTTACACTGCGGGTTCCAGAACTGGACTCAAGTGCTCCCGGCGCGGTGTCGCAAGAGCGGAGCGGAGGGGCAGGTCCCCTCCCTCGGTGCCGGGGGAGCGGGGAGGGCAGAGCGGCGCCCGCCCCGCCGCGGCTCCTGGCTGTCCGGGGACCCTCCTCCCCAGGCCGGGGCGCCGCACGGCTGCCCGCAGACCGACCGCCGTCCCCCTCCGACCCCGCACCTACCTGCGGCCGCTCGGCGGGCAGCGCTGCCGGCGCTCCCGGGGCAGCGGCGACGGCCCCGCCCCCGGCCCGCCCCTCCCGGAGCCCGCGGGGGGCGCCGGCCCCTATTCCTGCCGCCAGGCCCTAACGTGTGTGCGGAGCCTGCCCTCAAACGCGAGTCAAAGGCAAGGCAGCCTCCTCTTACGGAAAAGCAATACCTATGAATAATTCCGTACATGGGACTATTTTTTATAGCTATTCTATGATTATATTCGATTATTCTATTCTGTTATTCCAGTCCCATCCGCCTTCTCGACCCTTAACATGTGCATGTCAATAGTAGTATATTCACTGAAGATAATACTTCACTGGGACATGCGTGATCTAGCGGGAGGTGTCCCTGCCCATGGCAGGGGGGTTGGAACTAGATGATTTTTAAGGTCCCTTCCAACTAGAACCATTCTATGATTCTATGACTTAAGACCTAGCCTTCTGTACTGAGATTAGTGGCTTTGAAGCAATCAGTTCGCAATAGAAAACTTAAAACCAGGTCATACAGAACTAGCCTAAGTAAAACTGGATCTAAGAAAACAGGAGGGTCATACAAACTTCTCTAAGAGTAACTAACTTCCCTGGGCAACTTGTTCCAGTGCCCCAACACTCTTACCATGAAGTAATTCCTCATGTTTAGTCTAAACCTGCCCTTCTCCAGTTTATCCCCATTCCCCCTCATCCTATCTCTACAAGCATTAGTACTGCATTAAAAATGCAGTAAAAAAAAGAAAAATCGTTCTGCTTGGAGTCCTTCAACAGGCATGATTAAATATGGTAATATTTATTTGTAACTGAAGATTCTGTGTACCTGCTTCTAATACAAATTCATAGGTGTCTCAATTCTTTTGTTAGACCTTGATGATCAGTTTTGCATACCAGCAAATATCCTCATGTTAAGCAGTAGTCAGGACCAATAAAGTTAACAGCAACATCTGTAAATGAAATTGTTTTCAAGTTGTTTAGTTACAGGAGTATTACAGACCTAATAATATAAATCTAATTAATTAATCTGATTTCACAGAATCATAGAACAATTTGGGTTGGAAGGTACCTTTAAGTTCTTCTAGTTCCAATCCCCCTGCGATGGGCAGGGACACCTCCCACTAGATCTTTAAAGATTTCCAATGACAATTCGCATATGCAAATGTTAATGGAAGGCTTTAATTTCTAACCCTACAACAATTTCAAGGCTTGTAGTGAAAGGCAAGTTATGGATAATGAACATGTGCACTACGCAAACAAATGAGAGCACAGATGCATACCTGTACACCCACTAGCAGATTCAGAGAAGACTCTGGAGAGCTGAAGTATCAAGTCACTGAAGAGCTTCCTAGACAATGGAACTTTGCAAGTGGAGAAATGTTAATAACCTTAACATTTGCATGAAACATTATGATAACATCCTTAATTAGCATTGGGACTGACTGTTAAAAAAAACCAAAACCAAAACAAAACAAGTTTAACTCCTGTCCAGGTGAGTTAACAGTTTTCAAAGTGCTCTTGTAAAACACTAGGAAAATATCACATGAAAAGTGCAAGATAACCACAATAACTGGTGTTATGCTTGGCAGTTTAGCATATCTAGTTCACCCAATTTTGTCTTGAAGGAGCTTTCAAAGAGGTTTGAAGGTTTATGACTGGTCCATGCTAATCTGGAGACGTGCATCAATAAGTACACCACTGCTCAAACAAAAATCCAAAGCCCCCATCATATCCTTTGGCACAAAACGTTGGCTTGAGTGCTGACTAGAGGTGGTTAGGAGAAAACAACACACTTCTCAAAACATTCTCAAACAGTGTTTGCAGATCATGCATAATCTTATCCAGCAATATAAAATGCCTATTTCCCAGACACAGCTAGTCATAAACACATATAACGTCCCAGGGCCAAGACAGATTTTAGGCTGCAGCCATACTCATTTAAATGTGCAAAGGTTAACTACAACAAGGACACAGGATAGTTCTTCTCAGGTACAACTGGTGTCTTTGTTTCTTTTCATAATTATTTTATGAGCCAAAGGAACTACAGATTAGTTTTCCAGTTGTTTCCCTTTATCTTCCCCATCTTTAATAAAACCAGTATCCAGAATGACATCATTGACCTCTGATGTACTGGCCTGGGAGAGATCCTGACTAGAAAACAACTCCAAGGCTGTCAATCTTTTCCTAGTATTGATCAAATCCTGGACCCTGTTTCTTCTTCATCATTCATTTGCTTTCTGACTAGCAGCAGTAGAATCAGTCATTACAGAGGAGAGCCTGTAGTCATAAAGGCATCTACAAATGCTGTCACAAGTAGTCCAATAGTGGCAGTGGCTGCTGTATCTCATGTTGCTAAAGCACACAGCATGAAATTTCACTGATCAAGTTCTAATAAAGATTTGGATCAGAAATACATGTATGTTTTCCATCTTTGCTGTCCTTTTCAACCCAAGTGTATTTCCTAATAAACCTTAAGACAATTTAAAGGCTGAGGAAAAGTATGTTTCTTCATTAAAAAAAAATTATTGATGTAAAAAGGCTTGAATATAACATATTGCTTTTTTAGCACTTGCTCCTCTCTTAACTAACTTGAGCTGGCTCAAACACCAATTACTTTTTCTAATATTAAGTAAAGTTAAGTTCCTGTATTCAACATCCTTTTAAAATCTTGGGGGCAGGAGTAGTAGAGTTTAGACCATTTGATTCTCCTACACTATTTATTTCATCGAAGTTATTACATGATTACTACACAGACAGCTCTGTTTTAATACCATTATTCTATTCAGACCTGTAAGAAATATTTACTTTTTGGCTTCCAAAACACTTTCACTAGTAAGATCTGGAATGGAAGGACTAGCAGGTAACATACTTGTTACAGGTTCTTAAGTTTTTCTGAGGCTTCTCAGAATTGAGAACTCGGGTTTTGGTCAGCCCTGAAGTGGTCAGGACTAGATGGTTGTTGTAGGTCCTTTCCACTGGAATATTCTATTACATCAGAGAATCATGAATGAAATTAACTCAATTTGAGTAATTATACATTAAATTCCTGGTTGCAAACTGCTATTCATACAATAGAAAGAGAAGTTAGAACATGAAGTCTTTTGCCCATCAAAGCAGGGAGAGAGAAAAGACAAACCCACCATCAAACACGCTCCAGAGAATATGATTTGCCAACATCAAATCGTTTGGGTTTGAAGAACAAAGACTATGTCTTTCCATTTTCTAGAACATGAAATAATGTTGCATTTTAACCATAAAAATCCATGTTGCATGTATTCTCAACTATGTTGAAAATGTATTTATGATGAGATTCTACAGGGCAAGGGCACATGATACTAACAGATGTACAAAATAATTAAAGCTGGTCCCAATCCACATTTATTTTGAATTTACACATCACCTAACTTCGTTCTTTCAACTTGACAGATAGAGGTTTTAATGTTAATATTTCATTATAAAGACAATATTAATAATTCATTATATCTAGGGAAACTTAATTATGCTATTTTATTCCTATATAAAACAACAATACTCATGCAAGCTGCACTGCAGATTTAACTGAATTCATCAGTAAGGATGTGTGATTTGTTAGCAGTATCCCAACAGAGGTTTAATTCAGAAACATATGGAAAAACTTCTGGAAATTTTTACCCACCTGTACCTGCTTCCACCATTAAGTACATAATTCTTTATGCCATATCAGAAAGTACATCCCCACAGGAGTGTTTGTTCATGTGTGCTGCTCAGCCCATGGGTTGAGATTGACATGACAGAGCAGTAAGGGGAGAGAAGCATGTTATGCCAAAGATTGCTTGCTTAGCTTCCTTACCTCGTACGCATGTGGATGCACATGAATAATCTTTTTTTTCAGGTCACACAGGCAAGCCTGAAAGGTCACACTTCAGAAGAGATTGGCGTAATTGTATGTCTAGTTATGGCAAGATTGGTTTAAAACCAATAGCTCTGGGACAAAGGACTGTTTCCAGCATGGTAGAGTGTCACCTTCATTTCCCATTCACAGGCCAGGCATTTTCCCCGATGAAAGAAATTGCTCAGGTTTCTGCACATCTTTGTTTTGCCATGTAACATCAAACCAAAGTAATCGGTAGCTGCAGAAAACATTCACCCTGTGATTCAAGCAAGTGAAGGGCTTGTAGAATAGCAGTGCTAGGAGTGTTATGGCCAGTGGAGGGATTTGGAGCACAGGGAGAGTTAAAGACTTATCAAATGTGCCCATATATGCAATTTAAAAACTTCCTTTTCCATAGCAGCAAGAAAGTCTTTATGATTTGTCATCTAGAAATCCTGATGAGACAGTGGAAATGAGTATTTTAGTTGTTGTGTTTAGATAAAGAATATTATTTTAAATTGACAGTGACTCTTTTGTTCTAGCACCTTTCACAGTACCAAAGAGAGGGCTAATGAGACACTAGATTTGAAATGTTAGAAAGGGAGACATATTTTTAGTTTACTTTTCTGTTCATTTTCAGTGTTCACTATGGAGTTTTTCACTTTTCAGCCAAAGGATTATTTGCAAACTGTTTACTCTAAATAAGAGAGCTGTGTTTTATGATGCTGAACTGCATCACAACTAATATTTCAAAGTATTTCCTATCAATCTATCTTTTGGAGCTGAACTAACAATGACAAATACAGCAAAGAGCAAACTTTTTTGGGTCTGTAAATTCAAACGTAATAATTAGGTCCCAAAACAAAACAGTAACAAAGAAATTTTGCATGTGCAAAAGAATTTAAACATCTTTGTACTGCTATGGAGCTTTTCACTGAATATGCAAGATACCATAGTAGGCAAACATAGACAGCATTTGTTAAAACGTTTCTTAGTTGAGAGATTCTATATCAATGAAGAGCATTTCTTGCTCTGTTTTGAGAAGTTCCTACTTAGACCCTTTGCCTTCAGAGGAGTAAAAGATCAGACTTCTAGTAGGAGACTCCCTAAGTCTGTTTGTTCCACAGAGTGGCAGAAAAAGCCAGCACAGCTGCACGCAAGTGAGATCACCACATTTATCTCACTGGGTCTGAATTCTCTTACCAGTCACCTCCCTTCTGTGCAGCATTTCCCAGATTTCAACAATCAAGTTAGACTCAAAATTATTTGTAAAACGTATGAAATATTTTCAGTATCCAGTTAGATGAACATTTAACATGGCATTTTGGATTCCACAATAAAATATATACATATTTTGTTATGGCTATTCTTCCTAATGGACCATCCAATCCTATAACTGATGTGATGAGAACCAGAGACGAAACTAAATACAACCTGAAAAGAATTAACTCAAGTCCTCTTAATCTCACAGTATCAGTAATAAAAGTAATCAGTTGCTGGAAAACTCAAATATATAGATTTACAGGCCTTTAGCCTTTGGAATCAAAGCTAGATAATTCTCCAAGAAGTACCCTTTTTATAATCCAAAGGTATAAGCCTTAAGCTGAAACACACCATCATTGCTATAGCAGATGTTAAAACTACCAAAGAAACACACGTGTATTTTTCCCCCACCCTCTCTTCATTTTTAATACTAGTAATGCCAGCAAGCTTTTCCTTCCAAGTTGTGGTTGAATAGATCTGGGGAAATTTTCTAACTAAAAGAAAATCTTATTTAGAAGCACCTAAAATGCCATTAATAGAATTTTGTTAAGTCCAGAACCCACAAAACTTTAAAGTACGATTAGACAAAACCAAATACTGTAAAATATAAAGTTATTTGAATAGCTCAAGTATTTCACTATATGGTCTCAGTGAAAAAGTGATTTTTGTAAGAAACCCTTCGTCACCTGTTGCTAAACATTTTCACTTGTTTTAGTGGGAAAGTATTTGTACTTTAAGAAAAACTGAACCTAACTCTGCAAAAGTAGCCATTATCCCAGAAGCTGTGCCCAACTAGTTTGCATTTTACCTGTACATAGTATTCCAGATGTTTCAGGACAGACTAGTACGACAACAGGTTGATGGATATATGTATTAAAAGAAAGCTTTAACAGTCCAAGCAAGGTGATTTTTTACTATATGTTTACAGAACCTACAGTGATTGTTTTAGTCTTTTGCTCTATAAGAGAAATAAGAACAATGAGTTATTTCATCTTGATAAGCAAATTTTTGAAACTCCTGCAATGAAACACTTTTCTGTCTCAATATATATGTGTAGACACAGTTTCCCATGATGTCATGATGACTGAAAGTGTGGGCGTTAACTTCTTTCCTAATCTTTGAGGCCCAGAACATTTAACAAGTGCAAGTCACCATTTAATACCTGATGCTCCCTTACAGTTGCAAATGTGCACCCCAGGTACTTTTTTTTTTTTTTTTGTGGCAAAAGCAATTAGAAGCAATGAAAACTTGCAGTATGAATCTTGTATAGAAATTGAGCCACATTCATAAAGAACAGATGGGAACTGGAACATCTAACTTTACAGTACAGTTATGCCTGTGTTTAAGAGGAAGGGTGAGTATATGAAAAAAACCAAGCATCAAAAAAAGCAAGAAAAGGAAGAAAACACAGAAAATGCCTGACACCAGAACTGGAGAAACAGAATTTAGGTGTTTTGTGACACAAAAATTAATATTGTTCCAAATTATTTTCAAAAATCTGGAATAGCAACCCATGTTACGAGGAAAGCCCCAAAAGCTGGACAGTAAAGAAAAATGTTAGCAACCCATTCCTGAAGTGGAAGTCTGCCTGAAATGATACTGCACACTCAGAAAAGCTTACTGGAATAAGTGGCAGTAGCATTTAATACCTTTTGGTATAAAAACATTCTGTCACAGAATCACAACAGAATTCTGTTGCTGGGCTGTGGAAGTAAAATTATGTTTACCTCTTGCTACCTGAAATGCAACTACACTAGTATTCAATGTCCTCTTATTTTTCTCTCTGAAAAATGACAATGAAGAGTAGACATTAGAATGCTTATTACCTGGATAGAAGGTACACTGCCCCCCCTTAACTTAGCGTTAGAAGTAATTTACAGTTTTTAATTTTTTTTTTTTTCAACAGTTCTACAATTCTAACCCCACCTCACTTGAGCATTTCAACAATCACATCCCAGGCCACAGGCCCTTTGGGAAGGTTAGGCATGACCTCAAGTGTGAGCTGTATCAGTCAGACTGAAGCTGGTTTTAGCACCAGTAGTTCTGTTTCCTAATTGCAACAAGTGCTGTCGGTAGCAGCTCACTCTGTAAATTAAGTAGGTACCTGAGAGAGTTTACATATTGATGCCTTCCATAACTTATTATTGGTCTCTCACTCTCCTTATTCTTCTTCTCCCTTATTGTTTTCTTCCAAATTAATAAGCAGACCAACAGAATGTACTTAAGAAATCTCAAATGTATTTAAGAAACACTCGAGTCTCAACAAGTAGAGTCTGAAGGGATAACTGGGTTGAAAAAGGTCTGAAAAGCAAGCAAACTTGTCAGCTTGGAGTCCCCATATTCTGTTTCTAGTTACTACGTTATCCCTGTATTAGTATGGAAAATGCAATAGTAATCCTAAAGTTACAATCACTAATCTCAACCACACAGCAGTTCTGTGTCTGCCACACAGAGTACAGGTTCTATGTACGATGAAAGGGACACACACACACACACACACACACACACACACGACAAGTTTCTAGCACGGCTTCAGATAAAATGCACGGTTTTCTGTTCATCTATTCATTCCCCTTTCTATGCCCATCCTAAATTCAGAGATTTAATGTTTTGGATAGGAATAAAAATGAAAGAAGTGTGAGTATCCTTATAGGAAGGGCTGTGTGTAGCAATGCCATGTAACAGTACATACAACTAACAATTATCATCCTCTGTTATCATAACTACTGTGAACACTGAGGGTAACCACACAGGTGGTAACTTTATTTCACAAGATTAAAGATACAGTACAAAATGAATCTGTACATCTTTCTATTAACAGAATTTGTTTACACAATTATATTACATTTGACCAGCCTTTATACTGATTTTTAAATACAAAATAAATTTACAAAACTCCTAACAAGACCCTTTAAAGAACTGCAGCTGATAAAAACAAAGGGTTTTTCCCCCCCAATAGTCCCCATTTGCCATATGCATTTGCAGTAGTTCAAATCAAACTAAATCTTTTTAGTTTAATATTCTCTGAAGCAAAAATAGAATTTTAGTTCATTGTTGCCTATCTAAAAAAGGAAGCAACTTGCAAAGGTGAATGTTCTCCTTTCACAGGCCAAAATTAGCATATAATAGGTGGAAACTAGATAATGCATAGTCTTAAAAGTCCTTTCACAATCCATGTTTTAATGTTCTTCTCTAAACAGAGTAACATTTTTTTTTAGCTTTAATAACAACAGCTGACTTAAAGATGACTAAAAACTGAGTAAAACTGTCTTGTAAGATTTTCATTGGGATGTTTGTATCAAAGGCCTTATCTTCTATTATGCTATCCCATGATGGACAAAGTAAAGCAAGGAAAATTATTTCAATAGACAGCTCTTGGACAAGTTTCACCAGAACTAGAATCCTGTTTTCTCAACAGTTTGGCATTTCTTTCAAACAGCAATAGCAGCTAGTGTGTTTGATCAATAATTTGAGATGGAGAACAATGGTTTCCCCATATGTTTCCACAGTTTTCCCACAGAGAAAACTCCTACCACTAACAGTTACTATTCTGTAGTTCCATTCCTCATGCCGGGCGAAAAAAGCATGTATCCAGGAAGGTCACATAGGCAAGCTCTGGCCTATTTTTACTACAGATAGAAGAAAACAATTTTTCCATTCAAAGTATGCTGAACATACCCAGAAAGGTTTCTCTTAATAAAGCTTCCCTTCCAAAATACTCCTGCATATAAACTGCAAGACAACTTGTGTGCTACCAAAAGGGAATAGTACTTCACTGCAGTAAACTGAGCAACCCAGCTCCTCTAGGAAAAAAGTTGCTTCATAAACTGAGTGTAGAAGAAGCATATTGCTAGTAAAGAGTTAAATACAACTCCCTCAAAATGCAAGTTTCAGAAAAGAATGGCAAGGGATTGTCACAAAAAAAAGTCATGTTATAGACAACTGATTTAGAAAACTTACTCATTTCTTTAATCCCTGAGTTAACTTGCCATTATATATAGTAAGTGCCTTCTTACTACTACCACTTCACTCGAATGTCATCTGCAAAAGTTACTGGTAGTAATTTGGTGGAAGGGAAAAAAGCAGGAGACTTTCTTATTGCTTCTTCAAAAAGCAGTTCTTTGAAGTGAAATAACTTGGTGATCTTCAACCAGTTTTCTTGGATACAAAAACCCATCAGGTTCAGTGAAAGTCAGCTGTAAGACTGTCACATAGCAGCAATGAGACATTCTCATGCAAATAGGATAGAGCTTTTAGAATTTACTTCTAACTAAAATATTTCAATAACGTAATAACAATTTTTTTAAACATCCTAAGAGACCAATATCAATGAACCAATGGTATTTAACTGAAAAGCATTCTCCAGATAATCTTTAATTTACTCATGCCAAGCTAAAAAGAGCTAGTAAGTTACAGAGGCAAAATTATTTCAGAAGGAGTGTTCAGAAGTGACAGATATCTTAGAAATGCAGCTGGGGAGTGCTGTACATTTTAGACACTACATTTAAGTTCAATACTGTTCCATCTGCTAATGATGATTAAGACTGAACAAAACATTTCTCTCATGTGGTACAACCCTTCAAGCTAAACTGAAAGATTTGTCTTCACATAAACAGCATAAGTATTTAATATTACTGAAAGTTCTACCTATGTTGTAATACTAGTCATCCATGACACCTCAGTTTACAGAAGAGTGGACTGCTTATGTCTTTTCCCAAACTACGGAACTATTGGTCTCCTTACAAATGTACTAAAGTATGAAACCATACCAAAATCTCAATTCTAAATAAAACATATTGATATGTTGCTGCCAATCTACTGGTAATATATTTGCATGAAAGGAAGCCCTGAATCCTTTAAACACAACTTCTGTCAAAAAAGCAGCTAAAGCCGTATTTCATTCAGCTTTACGATAATATATCCAGAGGGTTTAATGCTAGTACAGAAACAAATATTTAATTGCCATTGGTAAATAATAACAGAAAATTCTGCATTTCTTGCCTTTAAACTACTCCCCCACTACTTACCACTCCCAACTCTGATATTATAGTTCAATGAAAACTGTTACTAAGTGAAGATTCCTCTTGCAGTCTAAAAGAACCAGTCCACAAGTTGTAATCTTTACTCTCATTAAAAGGCCTTTGCACTGACCTGGTGGTATCAAGTAGCCATAAACTACTAGTCTTCTTTCTCTTTGCACTTTCTTCTTACAAGGGATCCTCAAGATGGCACAGCCAGAGACATTATTTTTTACTTCCCCATCTATGCCAGGTGCAAGAGAGGCTGGCAACAGGCAGAGTACTGTAATGTAACATATGAGTTTTATCAACCAGACAAACTTTGGAGTAGCATCACTGGCATAAGCCTATACTTTTTTTTTTTCCCCCCCAAAGGAGTACACATCTTTGGATTACTTTTTTTGTGGATGAGTTAAACAGATCCATGCATGAGATGCCACATCACTTACAGGATTGTTGAAAATTAAATACACAACTTCCACCTCAAAACCAAACAAATAAAAAAAGTAAGCTAACTCACTGAGATTTCTGGCTCTGTCCTTTATTCAGTGTCCACAATAATACTGGTGCTTTCTGCAATCTAGACTCAGCCTCTTTGTAACAGCAAGTTTCAATAACTTACGAACACTACCAATTTGTTTTTATGTCAAAGTACTGTGAAGTACACAGGTTCTTAAAAAAAAAAAAAATTCAGAAAGATTTGACATTTGGGCACTGTGTGGAGTTTTCAACTGATGAGGTTTATCAACCCAATCTGTCCCAATCCCCCTCTTGGCTTACAAACTCTGCTGAAAACTGTCTAGTCTAAGGGAATGGGAAAATACGCAAACCAAAAAAAAAAACCACAAGTGGGGAATAGCATATGTTTGCTGGATTACTTTTACAAAGTTTAAAATAATTCATGTTAAACCATCCAAGACAGCATAAAAGACACAAGCATAAGAAATACTAAGAAATAATGAAATGAGGACTGTAGAAATACCTGGGATGCAGGTCATAACAGAAGCTCATACAGCTCTAACGTTTTTAGAGTTTGACTATAGTTCAGCTTCTTGGACTTAAATTTGCCATAAAATTAATACTTTCATATATGGCAACTGCTATCAAGCAGGCAAAAACCTTCCAATGCTAGCATTCTGCTCTCTAGGAGATGAAAAGACTTTGCATAAAGACAAACTAGATACAGCAGGCAACAATTTTGTAGTAGCACTCTTGTGTTTCCATGAAAAAGCCATAGTGTTATTCCATTGGCACTGAAATAACATTCAAATCAGTTTCAAAAGAATTCTTATCCCTGAAAAAAAGGCATCATTCTAAGCAGCTTTCAGAATTAATTTATTTTTTTTAAACTCCTTTGCACCTCTTCTGGGGGAGGGTCTGTTGATCCAAAGTCCTAAATCACAATGAAAATTGTTCCGTTGGGAAAAATCCAGTTCTTTCATGGAGGCTCTTGTTGTTATTGCGGTGGTTGATGCTCTGGTGGTGGTTCTTGTTGAGGCACAGCTGGCCGCAGTCCTGCTGGTCTGGGAATTGCCTGATGTTGCCTCTGTCTATAAGCTATAATTGTTCCCAGAAGCAAGGCGATGATGGTCATAAGGTAAAGGTCCCACTCAGGCCCCAGCAGCTGGTCCATATCAATATGTGAGAATACCTCCCTTATCTAAGAAACAACAAGTCCACATAACAATGTCAAAGAGCAAGAAAAAAAAAGTGATTTTGATTTTAAATTTGACTTCTAACATTTTTCATGTACAAGTTTTAAAATTTCAGCACTCTTTTCCTCTCTGAAAAAACATTAACACATCAGTGACATTCTTAATTTCCAGGAACTAAACGCCAGTAAGACAGAGCCATGCTATATAGAATGAGCTAGTCTATTTTCTGATGAAGGTTCTTGATAGTTAGCTTTGTGGCTTTCATATACAGAGCACTAAAGTACACAACTTAAATCAGAATGGAGATATGCAACCATAGTAGTGGTCTTAAAGAAAGAGGAACAAATATCACAGACAGAGGCAGTGAACTGATCAGTCCAGCCAAACTGGAAGCTGTCAGCAGACAACTGTCAATGACAGAACATTAAGGCCCAGAATCCTTACACAGTTGAATGCAGATATTTGTGGAGGTAAGGTACAGGGAAGTTAAAATCAGTTTTGACTGGTCTACCTTTTTATAAGACTTCCATTCGCATAAGCATTAGCCAGCACATTTTATACTTCGCTACTGTATGTGATGGTACTGCAGTTGCTGTCAATTTAATTATATACCATCAGATTTAAAACTTGGAATATCCATGTTCTGCACACGAGGTTCTGTGAGTGCTACATAGGTATTTGCTCAACTGATTTAGAGTATTTTGACTGTCTATTCCCAAAAGCCCCCAGTTTCAAGTCTATTAATTCTGCAAGCTTCGCTAAATTGCCTGTACTTGCGTTTGTTGTAAGTAGTAATAACTTCCATCCCATTTGGATTTATTAGGTAATCCAAAAGGCAGTAAGATGACAGAATAATGAGAAATATTTCAGATACAATATGGAAAGAATTCACTTAAGTTCCAGGCAAATATATTTTCAGGGTCATCATTACATCTGAATATAAAATAGCATGAGAATTAGGGCTACTAAAACGTATTTCTTTTTTTCCTAAGCAGCGATTATGTCATCATAATCATGTGCTTATCTTTGGTGGCAGATGGTTATGAATGAGAACAGTCAAACAGGTTAGGGGAATTCTCCTCAAGGAAAGAACTGCACAGAAGAGGGCTGGATGTGCACATTTCATTGTTACAAAATTGCACAAATAGGAGTAAGAATTGCAGCTTCAGTAACTTTCTTAAATCACAACACAAAACAGGTCTATCCTAAGCTTTCAGAAGGCTCAAGTAAGACTTCCACTTAAGTTTAAGACTATTATTCAAGTTTCTTCTAAAAATGGAAAACATACTTGACGCTTTTCCTTTTAATTATGTATTACTTACATTGATTTCTCGTACATACTGCAAGGAATAAATCACTCCAAGCTTGCAAAGTGCTAGGAAGACTGGAACCTGAGCATCTGGGCTTGCTTCAGCGGCCATGTCATAGAATCGCTTTGCAAGATGAATATCCTGAAGTTAAGAAAATAAAGTTCAGTTTTGAAGAATTTTAAATATCAACCATAAAACTTAGAGCTTTTTCTATTAGCTACTGTATGCTGTCATTTAAATGCAAGGGTTTTGGTCAATTTAAACAAAAACCATTCAGAAAAAGGGGATTTTTTTTTTCCCTGAGGGATGTTCACACTTGAACTGACAAATAAGCTTTGATCTGACTATGAAGCTATCATAACTGTTGCTAAAATTGAAGCTCAAAGAAATTACTATTCAAATATTGAATCCATGCACTGTGAACCAAGGCACATATTCAGGTAACTCTGGTACACTGTCTCCATCACAGCACAAGTCATGGAGGAGTATACAACAGCAACTCCTCCCGGTTATACTACAATATGTCTGCTGCACAGTGCATCTTCTAACCATTTCTGCACATACTCCCGAATTAGATTCTACTTTTTATCTAAAATAGACATAACATGCACCAGTGTTGGCAGCTTGGCAAAAGCATGAGCACACCAAACCAGCAACTTTAGGAAGAGCCTGTGAAGACCATGGAACAGATCCTCCTAGAAGCTATGCTAGAGCACACAGAGGACAGGGAGGTGATTAGAGGCAGCCAGCACAGCTTCACCAGGGGTAAGACCCGCCTGAACACCTAGTGGCTTTCTGTGATGAAGTAACCACAGCAGAGGACACAGGAAAACCAATGGATGTGATCTGTCTGGATTTCTCTGAAGTCTTTGACATGGTCCCCGACAACATCCTTCTCTCTATACTGTTGAGATACGGTTTGATGGATGGACTGTTAACTAGATGAGGAATTGGTTGGAGGGTCACATTCAGAGAATAGTGGTCAGCAGCTTGATGTCCAGACGGAGATCCAAGACAAGTGGTGTCCTTCAAAGATCCATTCTGGGATCAGTGTTGTTTAATATTTTCACCAATGATACAAACAGTGAGATCAAATGCCCCCTCAGCAAGTCTGCAGACGACACCAAGCTGAGAGGTGCAGTTGTCACACCAGAAAGATGGTATGTCATCCATAGGGACCTGGACATGCTAGAGAAGTGAGCCTGTGAGAACCTCATGAGGTTCAACAAGGTTGGGTTGGGGCAATCACCAGTTTCAATACAATATGGGGGATGACCCAATTGAGAGCAGCCTTGCAGAGAAGGACTTCAGGGAGTTCATTGAAGAGCTGCTCAACTTGAGCCAGCAATATGCACTCACAGCTCAGGTCAACCGTATCCATCCTGGGCTGCATCAAAAGAAGCATGGCCAGCAGATCAAGAGAGGTGGTTCTCCCCCTCTACTCTGCTCTTCTGAGACACCACCTGGAGTATTGTGCCCAGTTCTGGAATTCCAGAGATAAGGATATGGAACTGTTAGAACCAGGTCGGGGAGGGCTACAAAGATGGACAGAAGGTTGGAGCACCTCTGCTATGAGGGTAGGCTGAGAGACCTGGAGTTGTTCAGCCTGAAGAAAAGAATGCTCTGAGGAGACCTTCCAGTACCTGAAGGAGGCATTCAAGAAAGCTGGCGAAGGACTTTTTATGAGAGCATGTAGTGATAGGATGAAGCGGAATAGCTATTAATTGGAGGGGGATAGATTTAGACTAGACATTACAAAGATATTATTCATGGTAAGGGTGGTGAGGCACTGGCACAGGTTACCCAGGGAAGTTGTGGCTGCCCCCCCCACTGCATTCATTTCAGCTATGAAGTTAATATATTTATCTATTTGCTACTGGAGAAAGTACTGGGAGGTATGCTAATTCCTACTGAGTAGTTCTATAACACCAGGAGTGGTTATGAGCTTAGTCTCATATTAGTAAATGGACTGTAATGAATCAGACTATTTGTGTACAACTCACCTGCTTGATGCCCAATCCCTTCTCATGCATGTAGCCCAAATTAAACATCGCTTGGGCACTGTGCTGTTGCTCTGATGCCAGTCGATAGTGAATAAATGCAGTTTCATAATTGACATCAGTACCGAAACCATAAAAATGGTAATCTCCAAGTTTAATTCTTGCAACAGTATATCCTATAAATCAAGAAACAACAAACTCCCACGTAAGATTGCAAGGCAAAGAAAGAACTTTAGTTTCATGTGAAGATACAATAAGGCAATAAGGGTTTTAGTATTGCTTTCCACAGTATTCACAAACGGTTTCCATGTTTCCCCCTCTCTCAAAGAGTTTTTTTTTTGTTTGTTAGTTTGTTTTTTTTGTGGTTATGGTTTGTTTTTTTTTTAATTAGGTTTAACTGACACGCAACTAATTTCTATTTTCAGGAATGCAGTTTCCCCAATAATCCCACCAACATTTTGGTTGCTATTTAGGGGCATCAGTTGAAAAGTTACAGCATGTTGTTTGTAGTCACTCACTACAGAAAAATTTTTCACTCTTTTTTTTTGGGTTATTAAGGGCTTCAGTTTAGGCAACTGAATGCTTAACCATTCCATTCACTCAATTTCTGATGTTCTTCTACAAGCCAAGTAGGCCCGAAGATTTTCGCAGTAAACTCCTAATCTCTATTTGGCTAGTATACATACATTAATGTAGGTGCACCTCTATGAAAGTTAAGAGATCTAACACTGAGATATTTCATGATCAAGTTTAATTTTGCTTACTTTAGGATAAGTTCACAAGCACCTGAATTTGAACTTGGGTTGACTGGATATCAAGATTGCGTTCTTCATTAGTAAGCTTTCCTTGCTTTGACTAGTAAATTCCTTTATTTTAATTGATGATAAGAACCAAAATGCTGAAGGGTACTTATCTATTTTTCCAAATGGATTTATTTTTAGAAAGGTCTGTCTAAACATTCCTAATGCTGTTTAACACTGCTTTGTATTTCCACATGGAATGACAAAACCCCACACAGTATATTTGTGTTTTAGTCTTTTTAATCTTCAGGAGCTAAGAATGGCTCAGAATTGCAAGCGTGACATTGTAGACAAGAGTAGAATAAAGAATAGCAGTTACCTTATATGGAATATAACCAATATTGAACAGAAGGAGGTAAGCTTTCCCTCCTCTGCTGTTTCCATAAAAACTACAAACATTAATGGCTCTACTAAATATAAGCTAATTGGAATTATGAGGTAAGGATGTACCTTGAGAAGCTGCTCTATTCCAGTGAAGCAAAGCTCGAGGATAGGTTTCATTTTCTCCTACTATGGTAGCTTCTTCTAGAGAAGAAAGTAATTCAGTTAAATAGGAGCATGGTATATGCACACAGACCACAAGAAACCCCTGTGCTTATATTCAGTCTGCTGAAAAGAATTAAAACTTGAAGTAATCTGTGATATAGCACAAACAAGTTTAAAGCCGTCTAAAAGATACGAAAACCCCTTTTATGTGGTCTATCTGCCCACATAACAGCTAGGAAATAACAGCATTGTTTCACTCTGAAGTATTGCTTATTAAGTGTCTTTCCCATTCCTGCTCCAGGAGATTCTAAAGTACACTTGAGGAATGCTAGAAGACACAAGTCTTGAGAGTACACAATTTAGGCTTTGACAAAGGTGCTCTCAAATACAAGGTTAAAGTATAAGCTACTTCAGTTTGACCATCTGAAAAACAAGACTAGTCAAATAATTAACGAAGGCTTAAATTCTTTAACCAGCCAGAGACTGCATATTTTACATGGCAGTGTAACAGCTATTTTAGAACATAAGTTATTTTACTTGTCCATGACATAAATTGAGGGTTGCTGAAGTGTTGGAGTTCAGACAGTTCTAAGGATTTATAACTTTTTTCACTTCCAGTGAAAACTTCAGAAAAACTGTCTCACAGCTGCCATACAGATCTTCTTTATAAAGTGTATAAAATTTTAAATTCATCTCCAGTTGAGATGCATATATCCGAGTAACAACAATCAGAATTTTAACCCAGGGAAAAATGCTATCTCTTTGCAAGAATGCACTCTCAGCCAAGGCTGTCATTGCTGTAGTTTATCTAAAGATGAGTCACTACAGCATCTTTGAAAACACAAAATCTTTATTTCCAGTTAAATAATTAAGTCTATCAGCCACCAATGTTTTAATGTTAAGATACAAAAACCTAAGTAATGAGCCATCTACAATTCTAGATTTGAGATCCAGAAAGTTTAAAAGACTGGGTTTCATAGTTTAAGTTTTGGCCCTTTTATCTCCATTATTTCCCTACGACGTCTTAAGAAATCCAATTTTAGCCACCTAGCTCCAACAAGAGACCTAGGGCAAGTTTTTATTTTAATCTAATGGAAGCAACTGCCAAGAACTTCAATCCCTGCTTCAAGAGTAGTACAAGTAAGGTTATTAAAAAAAAAAAAAATCTAGGAAAAAAAAAAAAGACCAATGTTGACAAAAGACATAAGATAAAGAACACAGGAAACTGAAGCTTGTATATGTAGTAAAGGTCAAAGGTAAAACTAATGCAATTCCCACTTCATACATTTAAAAATAAAACATTAAGGCTGTGTTTAGGAAGTCCATGGAAGAAAATTTTCATCACTGTGCAATTTTCTAAAGCATTCTCTCTCTATCCTATTTTTAAAATCCTGGAAGTAAGAATTTAGGCGCATTAGAACTTTTAGGCCATACAGCTGTTCTTACAGGTGAAAATTAAAACCAACTGCTTTCCAGCGTGAAGAGCAGGAAATAGGACGAAACTCCTCATTTTAGTTCTAATTGAACAAAAGCTACATGATCATATCTTCAAGTACTCTATTGTTCTACTAAATGTGCTACTGCAAGTCAACCCCAAAGAAAATGTTTCAGTGCAATTTCAGGTCCTTACTCTGATCAAGTATGAATGCAGCATTGCTTTGAGCAACCTCGTAGCCTTGCTCTGCCAGAAGAAGATATTGAACCACAGCAGAATTTGAATCACCATCTTTATAGCTGTTGTAGGCAGTCATCAGTCTTTCAGACCAACGCCCCCGTTCACATACGTTCTTAAACAACTGCATAGAAAAAAAAAGGGGGGGAGAGAAGACTTGTTGTCAGGAATTTAAATTTGTGAAGTTTTGCAAGAAGTAAATCCCTGTTCAAAATATTTATATCTCACAGGAAAAACGTGATAGACAAACTCACTTCTTAAGACAGGGTTACTTTAAGATACAAGTTACTAAGCAAATATATGCCAAGATTCAGTTGTTTACTTGGAATTATTCTTAATACCAGGTTTTCTGTTGTGCTTAAACCCATGTCTAAATGATGAATACAGTACTTAAATACTGGTGTTTGCTTTGTATTACATTCTTTTGGTTTGCTTCCAAGTTAATAAAGCAATTACAAACCTGCCATACCAATGTAAAAAAAATTACATTTTTCTCACAAGACAGAGGAGTTTGACAATATACCGGTTCTCCTTCTGATAGGCTCAGCTCAGTCACCAGCAGATTTCAGTTAAAGCAAGCTTCCTTTATAAGCAGACAGTTATATCCAACCTTTTGCAAGTCAGTATTATTTTGACCTTTATAAACAGATGACCTTACCTCAACAGCAGTATGACAGGATCGCATTACTCCAGTACCAGTGGCATGCATCTGAGCCAGATTATAAAAAGCCAGAACATGGCCACCCTGGGAGGCCAAGTTAAAGTATTTCAAAGCTTGTTTATAGTCTCTCTTAACTCCAATGCCATCTAAAAGAAAGAATAAGTCAAAGCCATTTGTTCCTCTTGAAAAGCAGAGTTGTACGAAATATAGTATGTAATATATTTTTTAAAGGAGCAAATAAAGATGTTGTGAAAGCATTAGAGAAAAAAGGAAAGCAAGAAAATATAAGTTCAGAGCAGTCAGACCACTATGTGCACTATAAATAAACAAATAAATAAATATAAAAAACCACACACACACTTTTAATGCCACCTAGTGAACAGTTACTGAAACAGCAGATGCCTAGACCCAGCAAATTATTATTTTGATGCCACTTACTGTAATACATGGAACCTAGCTGAAGTTGTCCATCAACCCATCCTTGCTCTGCAGCCTTCTGGAAATACATCAGTGCTAGCTCATAATTCTGCAGGAAGATTGGGCCCAGCCATTAGAGCCTTGCAATACACCATAATTTAAGTAAGGAAAGAAAATATATGTGTGTGCATGTGTAAGTGCATGGACAGACCCATTAGATTTATTACACAAAAATTACAGCAATACATTCTAGTATGAAAATATTCACCTGGTCAAAATAAGCAAACAAAAAATGAAATAGCCTACAACAGTATTAGCATGTCTTAAGTCTCTAGTTATCTCAAAGCTGGCATCCACATGTAGCATTGCTATGAATAGTTAGGCTTAACAGAATGGATGCCTTGTTCTATTTCTAGAAAAAGTAGTTAACTAATTTTCCCAACTTTGTGCTAATTCAACTTCTGAATATCTGTTTACATAGCTAAATGTAAATCATTCAACAAAAAACCTTGTGGGAAAAGCAACAAAGCAAATGAACTAATTAGAAGTTTTTAAGTGTTTGCTCACTCTTACAAGAGACAAAACAGGGACAGTTCATTTATTTCACAAGAAAATGAGAGCAAAGTTCAAAACTCCCGCTAAAAATTTAAACTGCTATGCATTTATAATAGTTTCAGAAAAACTTTCAAACTTAAAAGGAACTTATTTTTCATTGCTGCTAACTCCACAGCAAATTTTTTCTTTTGTATTACAGATTTCCTCATGAAGTTTTTGGTGTCACAGGAATCTTCACAGTTAAGTTTGCTACAGTACTTCCCTCCAGAGAAAAGGTTTGCATAACTTCTTGTTGTCAACAATCACCTATGACTAGAAAGATGACTGTCAAAGCTTACCACTGGAACACCTCTTCCATAGAGGTAAGCCATTCCTAATCCACTCTGTCCAACTGGATTACCCTGAAAACACAAGAAAACATAGCTGTAGGTTTTGTGGTTCTTTGCAGATGTATCTTTAAAATTTGGCATGTCTTTAATATCCCTGGAACAAATAATGCTTACAATAGATTTCTTTGTAACTTTGTTCCTAGTAAGTAATAATTATTTATGGAGAAAACAGCATCTTTGGTAACTTCTATTCAGTAATTACACAGGTGAGTAACTGGAAAAAAAAGAAGCTTTGAACACTTGTGAAAGTCTACTGTGTGCTTTCAAAATGTCAAACATGATTGTAGAAACTCACACCCATAGAAAGGTGGGGCATTAATAGCTTATTTATCTTTATTTTTTCCATGTTTAAGATGATCTGGATGCTACAGAAGCTCCTACAACAACAACAGGAACTCTGACAATATGTCTTAATTTAAGGGCAGATTGGTGGCTGTCCTTTGGGCTGCGTTACTGACCACCACACCTGCAGAAGTATGCTCCATGGCATTCCTTCAGTGCCAGGACAGGCAACAGGGCATATCAGCAACTTCTGTGAGTGTAGGAAACTAGGAAATGGACAGATCCTTACTTTAGGGCAGAATTGCAGAGCAGGAATCTAAATGTGGAATGCAAGAACCATGAAAACATTTAACAGTCCCTTCAAAATTTCATTTATTGTGTTTCACATGCTAAACATCTTTCCTGGAGAACTACTCAAGCTTTAACTGTATAAATGGTACCATAAGGGACAGGTCAAAGATAAGGGATTAATATCCAAAAGCCTAAACATACTGATGAGATGAGAGGTATAAACCCAAACCCACTATCTATTCACTGGCCACAAAAGAGACTCAAAGTAACAGTGTACCAGTGCACTGTAAATTTCTGTGACAAGACAACTTCAGATTAATGAAAATTAACACTTAGTAGAATTGCAGACTGTTTACGTGGACAGTATTTCATATCGATGTCAGCACTCATGAGAGTTAAGACTCCTCCTTCATGAAGCACCATGATCAAAACTGAAGGCAGTTTCTGACATCTTAGATAAGCAGGGATTAATTATGGGTTAATGTGGGACAGTTAGGAGTAGGTACATGCACATGGAAGTATACAAAAAGAAGCATTTGTGGCGTTTCCAAGGCAATCAGCTTCACGGTGCACATGCTATTTCTAGCTTACAGATGACCATACCATATCAGCAGCTTTCTTGAAATACTGAAGAGCGGTTTCATTGCTTTGAGGTACAACATCACTTCCTTCTGAGTACATCTGAAGGAGAACAGTGTTATTGAAGAACAGATTAAGTCTGCTTAGCATGGAGATCATGAAGCATCTTCATTTTCATATGAGGAGTCTATCATACTACCAGACTACTCCAACTACTGCATTACCAAAAAATCATTAAAGAATTTGTCTAGAAGGCAGAGAACACATTTATGGCACAAAAGTCAGATTAAGGAGGTAAAAAAACCCCAACTTTCTAATGGAGAATGAACTGCCCATAAAATTAAAATGTTTGCATGAAAGTATCCTTTATTTTTTAGTTCTGCCAGTGTACAGCGAAGGCAAAAAAAAACTTTGATACCAGTGGAAGTTAAACTATATCGGTAGTTAAAATACTTACTGAAAACAGAAAAAATGGTCACTAAATCCTGTTCGTTTCAGTACTTATTAGATATAAAACCCTCAAGCAGTAGAAAAACCAGAAACCTGCAATTTCTCCTCTCAGGTGCCTTGATATGCTATTTTTTTCATGCTGTTTCTAAGGACATGAATTTTGCATTCCCTACGGCAGTGACAGCCTAAAAATATGAACTAGAGCTACTGCTTATTGCAGTCTAACCTTAAAGGGTACTCAAATGGAGTATTAAGGATTTAACTCCTCACAAGGTGAAGGTAGCCTGCAACCCATCTCAGGCAAGTAACCTAAATACCTTTTTAAGCAGTAACATCATCACAAATAGCAGCTTGTCAATCATTTTAGGTTAAAAAAAGGGCTTAAATCTGAGAAAGTCGAAATAATGGATCACCTTGCAAGACAGACTTATGCTTTGGTTCATAGTAAACGCAGACCTATAGGCAACTGACAAAGATGCTCCAGCTCTCTACCCAGAATAAGAATACAGATGTCTCTTCTTTCCCTTCACTCAATATATCCCAGTAGGTAAAATTCTGAAAGGCCTAGCTTTTCCCTACACACTGTATGGAAGAACATGGTGGCCTGGTTTTGAATTCCACCATGGAAAAAGTACAGTTAGTTTTTCAACTATTTTTTAAAAAAAACCCCTCTAGTTCAAGTACCATTTAGAAAAATCAAGACTTGATGACATGAAGGAGCAAGCAGGAAATTTGGACTAGACGTAACAGACAACGACACTCAAATTTTGCAGGGCAGTTCAAACCAGTAGCAAAACACAGGTACTAAGATTGCAGCAGTCAAGTTTTGAACTGCTTGATACCAGAAATTAGGAAATATTTATTTTTCCTTAAAAAGCAGTAAATTTGCATACTTCGGAGAGTGTTCATGTCTTACCTTTCCTAGAAAGGCCATGGCATGTGAATTGCCAGCATTAGCTGCTTGATTGAAGTACTCAAATGCTCGCTATAGAAGAAAACAAGTATTTTAGCCACCATGACTATGATTTGAGTATCTTCCCTTACAAATGTAGCTTTGGTGAGAAGGTTGTTTAGAAAGTTTCTAGGTTCTTCTGGGGATAAGAAGAACCCACCTAATTTAATATATTTAACAGGGATCCCCACTTAGAATATTGAACAGCAATCCTTTTCCAAAGGGCAGAGAGAAAAACAATGTACTACAACTTCTACTATTTAGAAGCTACATAGGTAAATCTTACTTCCCTTCTAAATAGGGTTTGCAGCTACATTAAGGAAGAGATCTGCCAGTTCTGATTCCAGTTTTACACAGAGCTCCAATATACTTATTGTGACCACTTAATATTATCTCTGAACCCTTACAGAGTCTTCATGTTAACGTTGTTTTGTAGCAAAGCTCAAATAATACTCGGGACTACACATCCTCAACTCTCCATTTTTTCCAATACATACTTTAAGAAGTTTGCTATATTAACTTCTATAAGTAGTAGCTAGTTTAGTTTACATCAGCAGGAGTCCTATTCTCTACATACACTTAATATTCTTACTATTCAAAGTTACACTGTTTTATCTACACAGGCAAAATATTCTTGCATGCCACAACTACCATCACTAAGGCATGCACAACGAGTCATGAAGATTCTAGTACACATACCAAAGCTCAGCCAGTTTCAAGTACTACTTGATAAAAAAATTGGTCTTTGTTTTTATTTCATCATTTTTAAGATGATTAGTCTCAAACTAATTGTGCAAGAAAATCAGCTCCATGTACTAGTCATCTAAGCTTAAGTTTCATTGAATGAATTTTTATTGAATGAGAATATTGAACTTCTTAACAGTGTTACTTAAAAGACTTGCTTCACTGTGGTCTCAGATAAACTTTCTCCCTCTCTGTGAAGTGTACAACATATTGTGAGATATACAGAAAGGGTACCTGATGATTTTGCTCTACTCCTCTTCCTCCATGCAAGTGCAGCTGTCCAAGGCCAACCTAAAAATAATTTTTCCATTGCAAATTATTCACTTTACCCTAGCTACTTTCTTTTTCTAGTAATACAGATACCAGCCAGCTAATTACACAAAGACAGATCATACTAGAGTTTAAGACAACACAAATCCTGAACGCACAGATTTGCTTCAACAACTACACTACAGACCTACTTTTTCACATTAGCTGAAGTGGAAATGTATCGTAGTCTGTCCTACATACAAAATAATAGCTGTTCATTTGAATTCTGCCTCCCTAATTATTAAGTCATGTATGACCAAGTTGAATTGTGACAATTTGCCTATGCCACTGTCCTCCTCTCTTGTGTTGTGTGTAGGAGAGGTCCAGCCTGCAGCATGCAGAAGTCATATAGAGCAGAAACAGCGGGAAACTGAAGTCCCCTGTCATGGCCAGCTCTTTTGATCAAGGTTTCCTCCACAAAACATAAAATTACCCTTAAACTAGTCTGGCTGCTTTCTAGTGAAAGCCAAAATTCTCCTTCCTAAAGTTGTAATGTTTTGGACTTATTTTCCACAAAAAAATAAATAAATTTTCTGCTCATAAAAATGAATCAGGAATTAGCACCCATGTTGATTTAGGAATTAGCAACCATGTTGAAGAGAAAAACTATAGGTCCAACACTTTTACGTATTTCATAAAACTGTTCCTGTAATTCTTTAAAACCTTTGCATGCCATCAGGTGAACTTAATCTTACCTGTGCTTGTACATCTCCTTTCTCTGCTAAAAACTGATAATAGTGAATCAGGTCTTCTTCAAGCATGCCACTTGCCATTCCTGGATTTTCTACTTCATCTGCTAAGTGAATTCGCTGAACCACTGTGCCACCAGTCAAAGAAATATCACTAGCAACTGGAAAACAAGATATGAAATTTTCTAATAATTTTGTTCAATCCAAATATTACACTGCAGAATTCGTAAAAACAGCTCTCTAGAGCTTGAAACCATTACTCAGAGAGAATGAATTACTTTGGCACTCTAAAAATTAAAGACATTTCAACGTATAGAGATAAAAATAATATATCATGATCCAGAGACAGATGACATTTCTAATGGCAAAAATTCTCTGGTTTTATACTATTAGTGTTGATAGTACTTCTAGTATCTTCTAAGTTAATGATACGGAAATACATATAAAGTCAATAACATCAGCCTTGAAAACAAAGTTCTGACCGTGATTAGCGACAAGTCGGTAGTGAGTGAGAGCAGATTCACAACTTTGACGGACTCCTATCCCAGCCCAGTATCGGTAACCCTGGAAAGGAAAACAAAAATATGGGACTATCTGTTATGACAACACGTTCCTTGCCAGGTTACAAACTTGAGCAAGGTTTTATGAGACAATAGGCAAAACAAAGACCACAAGATCATTGTGCCTGTATGAAAAGCAACTGACATACTATTAAAGGTTAAGGATAGCCAACATACTTCACATATTAATCAGGAAAAAAAAAGGCAAATAATCAGAAACATACTTATGGGTGAAAACCTAAAGCTTTTCCTCACATGCTGCACTTGGTCTTAAATTTCACAATACAGATTAATATAGCATCTTTTGTAAAGATCTCTGGGTTTCACAGTTCTCATTAGCCTACAAAAATTAAGTCTGCCACTTCTGCTTTAAGTGTACACATGTAAACATGAATCATCTAAATTCATGGTGGTATACATCTTAAAATGAGCAGACTTCTCCTGAAGTTAACAAGGAATAATTGGGAAGATACTATTGCCCATCCAATGCATGCATGTTGATCTAATATTTGGACAGCATATTCACATGAATGCAAAGCTTACATAAACAATTTAAGAGCACAGAAAGGTTCTTGCACATGCAAAGTTAAATATCTTACTTACCAAGATCATATGGGCAATCAGGTTTCCTCCTAAAGCTCCAAAAGTGTAATACACCAGGGCCTTAAAACAAAACCATGGGTTATTAAGTGCCCATCTCTAAGATGAAATATAAAAGCACACACTGAAGATTTCTAGGTTACCTTAGCTTGACTAGAATTGACTCCTAGACCAGATGCATACAGAAATCCAAGAGCCTAGAAATAAAATAAAGTTTGTCAGCAGATCTTTTGAAATATCCAGGGTCAGTTTTCCTTGAACACACAAGTATAAAGAAGTCAAACCACAACTCAAAGTTGCAAAGAATATGTCAAGCTCTACACCTTCACTTTGGTACCTCCTATATCTAGGCTCTTCCCCACACCTTTCAAAACATGAAACTTCTGAATTACTCAGTTGCCTGCGACACTAACACAAATAGAATTAATCAGAATTCAATTTAGTGGATTGAATGCAACAAAGATACTACTAAATTCATAAATGCCAAATGTAGCTCCAAAGTCCTGAACAGTAAAGCATCCCAGTTTAAAGACCCTCAAGTCAGGACCAGCAATATCTGTGAGACAATTCATGTATCCTATTTATCTCCTACAGCAGTGCAAACATATGTGAACTACAACACTCTTGAAGAGCCTTATTGTTTGATTTGCATCTGTTCTGCCACAGGTTAGTTGTACTTATGACTATAAATGCAAGAAGTTAGAATGCACAGAGCTGTTGGCTGAGGTTTTTTCAGAAGTTATTTTTATTCTTAAGATTTACATAGTTACTGCTCTAACTCTAACACCCGTTACAGCTGTGTGGCTCAGAGGAGAAACTAGTAGCAAAGAAGATAATAACCATGCGTGTCTGTGTGTGTGTGTGTGTGTGTGGATATAGCTGTCTCTATTCCACAACATTCTAGACTATTCTATGCAATTCTAAAAGCATACATACAAAAATCACTTCATGCAGACAGTGTTGTATTTTAGATTGCTAAAAGTCAAAGTCTTAATTGAGATAAAGTCTCTAGAGAAAACACATTCCTGCTTTCTATGGCAAATCATCACTCCAACACTAAACAGGAAACAGCAAGAGACTGGGTAGCCAAAGAGATAAAAGGCACTGGAGAATTCCTTCTATAACAAAAACCCCAACTGAACAATAAGTATATGTTGATATTGAGACATTATAATAGTTAGAATCCACATTTTATGACATTACGTGTGAATAATTACATATGAACAACTCTGCTCCTGTGCTCAAAAGCACAGGAACAATGCATATCCTATTCCACTAAAGAGCTTTCAAGATTCCTAGGAGTTTATAACTTCCTAGACTATAAACTTGTATGTTTATATATCTACTTATCTGAAAGATAAGACTTGAGGTGAAAAGTCACCAAGACCCACAGAAAGTCACACAGAATTTCAGGTTTGTTGCCTGGAGCTAGCTGTATCTACCCGTTTCTTGACTTCTGCATCTAATCTAGTCAGTCCTACAACAGGTAAGAAATTAAATGAAAAGACCACCAACATACTATGTTACTGGTGGTTTAGTTCTGCTCTTTTAAACTCAAAGAGAAGACTTGTGTCCACGTGTTTACCTTGAGGGTGCAGGTGCCATTTGTTACTGCGCCCTCAGTAATGCTAGCAGTATGAGGAAGCCAGGAGAGCAGAGGCATTTGGGGGACAATCTTTGAACCAAAGCAAGGTACTGGTGAAGTTTAAAAACGTACAGATAACGAGTAGTCAGGATTAGGATATGCTTAGGCAAGCATTAATAAAATATATTTCCTGAATTAAAGCCCAAATCAAATGTTTAACAAAGCTTTAAATAACTTTAAAAAACAGCACTCTTGTCTTTTTTAATCAGACAACAGATAACACTTACTGTTCTCAGACTATTCAGGATGCAAGAGTCATCTATAAAAACCATTTCAGAATAAGTAAAATCTATAAAAAAATTTATAAACCTTCTGTAGAATTTATAAAAATTTATAAAGCTTCTATAGAATCTAAGGACATACCATTTGTCCTTTAGGAGAACCTTCTTCTGTTAGCTTTTCAAAAAGTTCTTTTGATGACTGGATGTTCTGTTTCAGGTAATCCCCAAACAACAACGCGTAAGAAACTTTCTCCATTGCCTTGGTGTGATTCATGTCAGCTGCCTTCAGAAGATACTGATACGCTCTTAAAAGAAAACAACTTCTTAGTTACCTCGAAGCAAAGAAGCAGAGTCTATTCCTGAACCTGAAGATTCCAGGGAGGCATTTTCCTTTGGATTAGCCTCCATTTTCTACAAATGCATCTACACAAAGTAATTTCTTCCAGCTCTGAATCATCAATCTATACAACAACTCATACAATTTAGCTAAAAAACACACAAGATTTTAATGTCTATTCCATATGTAATGCAGTATGCATTTTCTTCCCTGTAAGTTACATGAAAAGTTTAAGGTCAAATGATTATGTTTTTCTAGCAACAACTTTAAATCCTGCACTAGGTACTTAGTAGGACTGGTACTGACCATTTCACAAACTGTCATTAAAAAAAAAAAAAGAAGTCTGAAAAAGACCACAGAGTCTTTGATTTGTTGAGTGCAAAATTTCAATGAAAACACCACGTGTTTGGTCCAAGAAAACTGCACACATGATCAATTTTGTGATGAAACAGTCAGGCTAACAATGAGAAAATTTTCTGCTAACTCCTCTTTCTATTTCAGCTTCAGAACTCACAGTAGTCGTCCAAGCTGTTCACAGCAGCTGGTTTAAGAGCAGTTTAAAAAAATGTAACCTTAAATATCATAACACTGCGAAGCGTGCTTCAGCTTGATTTCTCATGGACCTTTGATAGCATTCCAAGATTTTTCCTTAGCTCTCCTCCTTTCTGTCCTCAGACTTGTTTTCTTTCATTAGGACAGGTTGAGGCACACCTGGTTCTTTACATAATCTAAGAAAATGTAGGGTGTTCAAGAGAACTAAGATCTAATACTGTTTTACAATATCTTAATTATACAGCCAACAAATATTTCATCAGCAATTGGATATATGCAGAGTAGAAAGTAAAGAGAAACAGCGGGGTGGGGTAGTTTTTCTGTTTTGTCCACCGACATTACCCGTTTCTGTCATACAATGTTAATTATTAAGAGTTTTAACAATTTATTGAGATTAATTTTAATACTTTTTGTATGGTGACTAAAACCACGAGAAAGCAGGAACAAAAACAGAGCATGACAAGAAATGTTGTTTTTTCCCTCCTAAACACAATGAGAACCAGACAGTAAGAAACATGTGAAACAGGACAATTATATTGTATTCTCCATTTTTTTCTGGGCAGTTGCCACATAGAATCACAGAATCACCACCAGGTTGGAAAAGACCCATTGGATCATCGAGTCCAACCATTCCTATCAAATGCTAAACCATGCCCCTTAGCACCTCATCCACCCGTGCCTTAAACACGTCCAGGGAAGGTGACTCAACCACCTCCTTGGGTAGCCTGTTCCAGTGCCCAATGACCCTTTCTGTGAAAATTTTTCCTACTGTCCAGCCTAAACCTCCCCTGGTGCAACTTGAGGCCNGACCATGCAATTTCTGATACAAGCCAAGATGCCATTGGCCTTCTTGGCCACCTGGGCTCATAGAGTGATTTGGGTTGGAACAGACCTTTAAGACCATCCAGCACCAACCTCTCTGCCATGGGCAGCGACACCTCCACTAGATGGGGCTTGCTCAAGGTCCCATTCCTCCATCCAACCTGGCCTTGAACACCTCCAGGGACAGGGCATCCACAACTTCCCTGCGCAACCTGCTGCAGTGTCTCTCGACCCTCATGGTGAAGAATTTCTTCCTTATGTCTAGTCTAAATCTTCCCCTCTCCAATTTAAAGCCATTCCCCCTCCTCCTATAACTACATGGCCCTGTAGTAAACTAGTTAAAGAACTGCAACATCATCCTGCATTAAGTCAATGTTCTGGCAACATCCACTCTTCAGAAATTAATCTTACACAATTTTCACTAGATTTAGAGGAAAGCAGGCACAATATTTTTACTAAATAGCCTGAAATTACTGTTAATTTTCCAAACTATCACTGCATAGTTTGATGCTAAGTTCAATAAAGTGAAAAGTATCTCTCATTTAAGTTATTTTCCAGTTAAGTCAGAATGACCAGCCATGTCATCATTCTCTTGTGGGAGTGGAGGAGGTAGACTTACTCTCTCTTCTGAGCCTTTTTGCTGCTTTCATTAAGGATTTTCATTCCAGTCTGATAAACCTCCTCAGCTTCTTGCATCTGCCTTCTCTTATTAGACTGCTCTTCAGCTTGGGGTTAAAAAAAAAAGATTAAGGAAATAAAGAGATCCAATTACACAGCTTAAGATTATTCTCTCAAAATTCCTATTTGTTCTTCATGTAAATAAACTGGTTCTTAAGGGAAAATACATCCATAAATAGATCTCTAGAGACCAATAAACAAGTCAGGTGATTGTAAAAAGCTGTCTAAAGGAGGTGCTGGATACCTTGGTTGGCAGATTCTTCTCATGCAATATCTCTCATTTATAAGTTTGCTGTTAAATTATTCTTTCCATTGCTCCGAAGCAAGCTGTGCAAGTAAGAAAGATTCCCCCTTCAGGATGCTTTGTAGAGAAGGGTTGCCTTTGCACTACAAATTGGCAAGTATAATGGGAAACACTGTCAAACTTTTATACTCCTATAGCCTCAGAAAGTAAGAGTTTTATAGATGCCTTTACTGCAAGATCTGGAAGTGGCATTTGCATTATAATCTCTTCCATCAGAACTTTGCCTTTATTACTACTTGTACATCACAGTATAAAGCAGCCATTAATATAAGAACAGGGACTTCTAGACCCTGAAATAAAGGGCAATAAGAGGACTGAATACTCAAGCTAAAGAAAGTACTCCTCAGACAAGAACAGAGCAACAGGTTACTTACTTTCACAGAAGCCCCACTTCTGATCTTTCTTGTAATCGTAGGTTGTTGCACACCAAAGCCTGCCATCCTCCCTCCCATCTGCGGTACACTCTGCATACTCCTTCTCCATAAACAAAAACGGGAAGTGGCACGGTTCCCCATCTGCAGTGCCTCCAATAGCTGTCAAAACTGAAAATACATACCCAGGTATTAGACTTAAAAGTCACCTACCACATATAGGAAAGTACTCCTATGTTGGTTTTAATTTCTAGGAACTTCATTTAATCAAGTTTTCAGTAAAATTTATAATTTACAGAAGCCTGAAAGCAATTATTTTTCCTAAATAGCACTTAAAAATATTATTTTATTCTTAACTAGAAAATAAAACAGAAGGTATGTGTTTTCTTATATTCCTTAGATCTTAAAATGTTTTTGTTTAGATTGGAGATGGCAAGTCTCAATTACATTTATATTGCCTATCAAAAGAAACAGCCTTTCCTTTCACTTTCTCTTCCCCACACTATCTTCCTCTTGCAAAACACTTCCCTAAAGGCGTGTTGCAGTGCACATATTCATTTTAGCTCCAGCGTTAGATGCAGTCATGACAGAACCACTCAGCACCAAATGTGATGATTGAATATCAGCAGGGAACATGCTTAGAACATACAACTAAGAAAAGACTTGAATGAAATCACTACAAGTCCAGTCATTTTATATTGTTGCATATAAATATACTCAAAATTTTATTTCACTTGCCAATATATATTTAAATTGCATTCAAAATTATTTTGAGCTAGATGATTCATCATTTTTCATGCATTAGAACTTCAAAGGCTACTGATTACAACACTGTAATGCTTTTAAATAAAATAAATCTACTAGGAAGTCTAAGAATTATCTTCATTTTTTTGAAAATTAAATTATCTTGATAAGTCTTTTATAAATATTTTTCCATTTCACTACAATAAATCTAGCAGTTTGGTTTGGGTTCACTTGAAGACATTTGCAAAGTCACTCAATTGAGGATGCCAATTATACAGTGTTTTTTTAAGTCAAGTTTGTAATTCTTGTGGTTATACAGACACCTATATACCATATTAATTTAAAAATTTCATGTTGATTTTTTGAAACATAGGGAAGTTTCCAGGACTAGCTAGCCTGTTCAAATTGCTCTTCATAATTTGATTACTTGACAGACACTGCACCATGCCACTCTCCCAAATTAATTTTACCATAACACAAAACAAAAAACGGTTTCAGAAAATGCATTAAAAAAACCCCCAAGTCTGAATATAAATAGTTTAGAAGCACCTCAGACAACTGTTAACCATGGAGTAATACACAAACTCGTGCTAACGGAACATACAACTACAGCTAGTGGGACCTCTCTTCACTATTACTTGAACAGACTCCAGATCCGGGATATTAACACGATTTGAAAACTGAAGTTTTACTTATATTGTTTAGTACATTGTCACCTGTATTGTAAGCAACTGGACACAAGCCATTTCAACAGTGCTCTGCAGGAGTCAGCTGCACACTAAAGTTAGAGTTATGACGTTACTGTCACAGTCCTCCCTCTTCCCTTTTTTAAAAACTAAATTCAACCATAACGCTGTTTTTCCCCCTAGATGCTAACCAGCAAAGCTACACAGTAATCGCAGTTACTTTTTGTCAAATTGAGTGTGTAAGTAGCAATTTACTTGTTTCACTACTTCTGAACAAAGCATATGGTATTTTATCATTATATTTTGTCCTTCTTTACTTAGATCTCACCTTATAATCTACACTGAAGGAAACCCAAATACAAATTATAAGCATTGGTTACATTACTGTAAGATTCCTCCAAATAGGAAAATAAATGCAGCAAGATTGCCAGCTCTGTATGAACTCACAGGCAGTTTTCAGCCAAAACTGTTAATATGAAACTTAACTGTTACAAAAGAATACAACACAAAAGATAAATAACTAAAAAAATACCATTTTATTTACACACAAGACCTCCTCACTAATCAGAGGAGAGATGGACAACTTCTTTGAAGGTAAAAAACCTTAGTAGCACTAGTTCTATGTTGCAAAACAAAAGCTGAGATCCATCTGATCGGTGAGCAAGTGCTAGTTTATTCAGCTTAGCTACTTTACTATATACCCCATTCTGTTACATCCCTCTGTCCCCACGAGGGTGACTACAGAGTATTATTGGTTAAAGGTAGCTGTCCATAAAGCTATTGCTAACATATTATTTGCTACACTACCGTGTGTGCTAAGAAATCAAGTTATGCTGAAGTTAGCTATGTTGACAGTAGTGTGCGGCAATTCACACGAAACTAGTTGGTATTTATACTTTCGCCTCTCTGCTTCAAGGTCTTGCCAGCTGCTCAGCACCAAGTCTCACAGCCTCCAGGCCACCTTCTCTGTAAAATCTTCCCACGGTTCTAAATTATCAAAGATGAACTTTTTTTCCCTGCTCACTATCCTGAAAAATACAAGTGGAAACTTGAAGAATTTTTAATTTTTTCCCCATACAATCTCAAGACCATACATAGGAGCCAAACTTTTTATAAAAGCTTTAATTTCCCTTAATGCAGTCCTGCCATCAGTAGATTGTACCAAAGATGCAACATCTGAAACTGAGGTAGATTCCTGCCCAGCACAGTTAAAAGTTTGCCATTAAAACTGTCCTTCAGCAATTTTTTAATTTTCCTTCCAGAAAACACTTCTTTGGAATTGCTTTTTAGATAAACCCAGTAATCTTTCCATCCAAATTGTTCATTTACTTCATAAGAGGTTCAAAAAACTGCAAAATACTTAAATATATGGTTTTTGAAAGTCACTTTGAGTATTTTCACAGGTGTCATTAAAAATTTTAGTTGCCAGAGAACAAGCAACCTGGATACAACTTCTGATATGAGATTAAAAGTATCTTAAAGTTTACTTTTGAAATAGACTGCGCTGACTAAATACAGCGCTCATACCACTGTTCTGGGGCAGCAAGCTAGTTAGTGGATTTTATAAGCCCTTTTCCTGTTGTTCTGGTTTTAGCTAAAGTAGAAGCAGTTTTCAATCATCTTGGCTATGCCTCAAAGTACTTAATTTCCTGAAAGTGAGCTGCATGTTTTTCAGTGTTTTTCTCTAGAACAGATAACACAGGGCTTTGGTATGCATAAATTCCATTGCTTATACTCATTCCTATATTTCCTTCCTATTCTAAGGTTGTCCTCAAGCTGATGGAGTTCTATATGAGTGATAGGGCCAATAAAGGGTTGCATCTGCAGTGAGATATGGGAGGTGACCTAAAACTGACCAGAGTATTCTACCCCATGTAAGCCACACTCCATATGAAACTGAGGGATCCCTAGGGTAAAGTTCCCCTCTTTGATGGCCAGCATCCAGCGAGGGCCTCATCTGTCTTTTTGCCCAAGACTTGTGCTCCTGAATCCAGTTCCTGAGTCCAGTTCCCTCCTGCCACTGAGTCCAGCCCCATGCCTGCTCTGCAGCACCTGTGGCTACATATGACAGAGTCATCATCAAGGAAGAATTTTTGTATATTCATACATATTCTACTATTTTCTTGTTAATACTATTGTTTTTGTTAAAGCTGTTTTAGTTTCGAACCCACAAGTCTTTCTCTCATTTCCCTTCTCCTGGGTGGAGAATTTGAGTATCACATGTGCTCATATTTAGCAGCCAACCAAGCCAGGCCAGGGCTTAATCTTGACATCTCTACAACACTACACCTAGCAGAATCACTACTTAACCTTGTTACTGCATTTTTACAAACTGTATACTAGTTCTGTATTAATAAGGAAGGCTTATTAGAAAACATTTAATGTAAGCATACATTGGAGCTCATTTAACAACTTGTGCTTTTGCTTTGACATTTAAACCTGAGCTGAGAAGATAGACAAATACTAATAACTATTATTTTTTCAGGAAAGTTGAAGATTTACTTTTTATAGAGAAATGAAAAGTTCTTGCTCCTTAGTCAGCTGTGCCATCTAGTTATCATCCACTATCACTACAAGTCAAAGAATCACATTACATTTATGTATTTATTGGTAGTTAAAAAAATACTAGAATTTCCTGGGAACTTAGGCACAAGCACATAATACTTTACCTAAATTTAAAAAACTTACTGAGATTTACAAGCAACTCAGATGTTGCCCTAAGGGTCCCAATGCTGTCCCAGGAAGCTTGCCTTTGCATCACAATTTGTTCCTTCTCTGTCAATTGACTCTCTAAGCAAACAGTCAGCAAGCTGAAACACTGACGCAATTCTTCCATCTATGATTGACATACATACACACAGCATAATATGCGTATTTGACTCCTATTTGAACAGATGAAGGTTTTCTCCATTTGAGAGTTAAAGCTTTCCAAGAGGATGTAAACAATAAGAATTATGGAAAACCCTTTCACACGCACCTGGAAGACAACCATTCAGATTTCAATCACAATCTATTTGAAAACTTTTTGGTTATGATTTGTAATGGAAAATGCAGCATTTACCATTTTCATTCCAGAAAGTTTAGGACACTACTCATTTCATATGTTAAAAATTACTATTTGTGTTCATCCACATGCAAAATTTATTCAGTCACATCTTTCTCGCCACTTGTTCAAAAGTTGGTAAGCAGTTACCTGGACTCTCTATTTCTGCTTCTTCCAGATCCTTGTTTAATAGATTTGACACTTCTACAGAGTTCAACTCTTCCAGTGAATTCTCTTTCTCCTCCTCTTGATTGCGGAAGTTCTCTTCATCCTCTGACTGAGAGTCCGATTTCCCTGATTCAAGGAAGATCTGACCTGCTACTACTCGAGTTCCTGTGGAATGGTCCTTTACCTGGTCCTCTGCAGACAGAGTCTGAAGGAAAGCAGCCACATAATTTAAAAGATTAGAAACTGAACAGCAGTAGCTGGCAACCCCTCCCCACCAACTATTTAAAGATATAATTAATTAACATAGTAAATTTAAACAGGTGTATCAAAGTAGTCTGAGCTACCTCTATGAGCTGTCACTGACTATTCAGTTCTTCGAAAAGAAAAACTGCAATGATATAACACACATCAGGGAACTATGAGTCCGTCAGCCTGACCTCAGTATCAGGAAGATTATGGAGTGGTTCATTTTGAGTGTACTTACCACGCATGTGAAAGTCAACCAGGAGATCAAACCCAGGCAGCATGGATTCATTAAAGGCAGGTCCTTCTTGACAAACCTGATCTCCTTCTATGATCACATTACTCGTCTAATGGGTGAGGGAAAGGCTGTGGATGTTAATCCACTTGGACTTCAGTAAAGACTTTGACACTGTTTCCCACAGCATTCTCCTAGAGACGCTGTCAGCTTGTAGCTTAGACAGGTGTACTCTTCACTGGGTGAAAAACTGGCTGGATAGCCCAACCCAGAGTTGTGATGAACTGGTCACAGTGTTCCCCAGTGCTCCGTGCTGGGGCCAGTCTTGTTTAATAGCTTTATAGAAGGGCCAAGATCAGCAGTATGAGGTTCAACAAGGTCAGGTGATGTATCCTGCACTTGGCTTGCAACAACCCATGCAATGCTACAGGTGTGGAGAAGAGCAGCTGGAAACCTGCTTGGTGGAAGAGGGCCTGAGGGTATTTCTTGATAGCTGGCTGAATGAGGACTGGCATTAGGCCCAGGTGGCCAAGAAGTCTGACAATGTCATGGCTTGTATGAGAAATAGCATGGCCAGCAGGACTAGGAAAGTGATTATCTCTCTGTACACATCATTGATGAGGCTGTACCTTGAATATCATGTTCAGTTTTGGGCCCCTCACTACAAGAAAGATATTGAGGTGCTGCAGTGTGTCCAGAAAAGGGCAGTGAAGCCAGTGAACGGTCTGGAGCTCAAGTCTTGTGAGGAGCAGCTGAAGGAACTGGTGTTGTTTAGCCTGGAGGAGGCTGAGGGAAGACCTTATTGCTCTCTACAACTACGTGAAAGGATGCTGTAGTGAGGTGGGTGTTGGTCTCTTCAACTAAGTAACCATTATTAAGAAGAGAGGAAATGGCCTCAAGTTGCATCAGAGGAGGTTTAGATTGGGTATTAGGAATAACTTCTTTACTGAAAGACTGGTCAAGTATTAGAATAGGCTCACCAGGGAAGTAATGGAGTCAGCATCCCTGGGGGTGTTCAAAAAAACATGTAGATGGGGCACTTCTGGACATAGTTTAGTAGGCACGGTGATGTGAGGCTGACAGTTGGACTTGATGACCTTTGAAGTCTTTTCCAACCTTAATTCTGTGATTCTATGATTAATTCTTCTCATGCACAAAATAAATTAATGAGACAGCAAGAACTACAGAACAGTTTAAAACAGGAATCAAATCATAGTTCTGAACTTCAGACCTTTGCTCTTACTCCACAAGAAAAACAGAATGATCAGAAACTTATTTCCGCACCTTTGACTCCAGCGATTCATCTTTATTTCCTTCTTCATCTAGAAGAGATGTTACAAGTCAGTAAAAAGCCTTTCCAGGAGTAATTTTCTCAAAAATAAAAGTAAGTTTAGATATAATATTGTACTACGGTTCTAGAATACTCAAAATATAAATACATGACTAAGAAAATATGCCAGTGACTCCTGCTACATTTATAAATTTACCCCTTCTGATGAAACTCCAGGTGTGTAATGCCTGACACCAGCTGTAAGAAGTTCACAGGCTGGCAACCTGCATTACCACTACAAAACATAACTAAACTAACAGAAATTAGTGTCCCATACATGAGATATGCCACTTAGCATGTTATGGTTAGATATTAAGGACTACCTGCACAAATACTGAATGCCAATAAAGCTCTCCAAAAGCTTACAGAACTCTGCTTTCTGTAAGCAGCTGACATCAAACGAAACTTGCATACTTTTCATCTTCACACACGTAAAGCGTCTTACCCAATATACATCATCTCTGACAAATATGACACTTTATCAGGTTCGTGTTTTGAAGACTATAACAAAGCAACTGTGGGTTTTTGCAATGAAAAGGCTGATCTTGGAAGCCAGATTCCAGAAAGCAATTTCCACACTGTTATTTGAAGTATAACCCTTGATTAGAGCAAGCAAATAAAAATATGGGGATCAACTTTAAGCTGTAACAGCATAATAAAAAAAAATTAAGAAAAACATGCTAAAACTTCTAAGTGAAGCTGCAAAAATAAGGTGACAAGAAGTCTGACAGTACAATTGAGACAATCATCTGTTGAGCATACTGAGGAAGATGTAAAGCTCAAGAAGCCTGACTACCAGCAGTCTCAGGATTAAAAAGAATGAAGAACAGTCAGTGTAGGTAAGCAGCTGTACCCCCTACAGGTTCAAAACTGAACACATGTAGAGTCCTTCTGAACAACCAATGAAAACCAGAAAAGAGCACTCCAGATTAAACAGGCCCTGCAAGTAGCAACCAAGACACCATAAAAACAAACACCAGTATGGGGGAAAAAAAACCCACTGAAAGAGACATAAGAAAAAACAAGGCTAGCTAGCTGCATTCTAGGCAAAGAACACAGTGCTTATTACCTGGAGGGATCTAACAGATAAGGCCAATTGCATAAAATCATAAGAATTTCCACCACTGAACTTCAACACTACAGACCACCACATAAGAGTTGGGTTTTAAATATAGTAAAGGTATATATGTATTTAGGATACTGACTGGTTCCTTCCATTTCAAAATTGCAAGACAAATTTGAATTGACTGCTTTTCCCACAAATTACATTCTACTATCCTAAATAAATTTGATCTAAAAACCACCTGTACAACTTCAAACTCCAGAACTTGTCAAGAAATTCACACATGCATCAGGAGTGCAGGAAAACTAAAACGGGATTACTCAGCAGCTTGCATGTAGCTATCAATACATATAGAGTACTTCTACAGTATTGGTTAGTGCAGTAGCAAACACTGTTATTTTTAACAGCTATACCAGCTAGGGTGTCTGTTTTTGTCAGTTCAAAATCAGCCTATATGCCTGACAGAACTACACAATTCTATTTTTTTGCTAAAGACTTTCCTAACCAGTTCCAATCTGTGGAAGGTTGAGTTTACAACAAAAACCACGCCAGGTCAAATACAGATAGGATATATTATCCATGCACACATATCAAAGAACTTCTTAATCTATCTTCATATGCAAAGCAAAAGTGTTACTAAACTGAAGGGCAAGAAACATCTGAGCAACATAAGGTACAGGTCATTAAATATTTGCTCTTCTCCCTTGAATGTAAATAATGCTATTTCAATTCTATTGCATCATTTAAATTCTCTCTGAAGGAACACAGTTTGTTATTCAGAAGTCCTACTTGAATAACTGTTTTCAAACCAGTGGTTCCAAAACAGCACAAAAGCAACAACAAAATATTAGTTTAACTGTTCTTAGCTCTGGGACTTTCTTCTATGTTAGGCAGATGAGGTTGCAGTGATAACTGATAATGTTACTAGAGAAGGGATCGCTTACAGCCTTGTTAATTCACAGAACTACTGACCAATATGCACCCATTGCTCATGAAAGTGTGTTTACTTCTAAGAAATAGTTTAAAAAAAACTGTTCTGAAAGTGTTAATGAAAGAAATATGAAAGGTCATGGTTTGACCTAAGAACAGCTTATTAGTCAAGGCACAACTACTGAACAAAGTCACAGATGTTATGTTTGTGCACCTGTTTCATTAGTTAAAGCTGATAGTTTAGTTTGTATTTCCAGTTAAATAAAAAAAATTAACTGACTTTTTTTTTTTAAATTTGGGTCTGTTACAAAGCTGCCTAATTCTAAGCCCCCTTTCTAAAAGGCTGATTGGAAACTAATCCTATCATTTATTAAACACATTAGGGAGATGTAATGACATATTAAAAGGAAAGAGTAGGCAAAAGCACTTATAGCCAAAATGAGCAGCTGACAACGTTGTACAGAATGTTTCACTTACAAATGATCTGTAGATGCTGCTGGGTGCTCACATGCCCAGCTACGATTCTAGAGCACTCCATACAGCTAAATACTTGTTTCAACCACTTCCTATACAATCAAAATCAGCTTTAAAACGCGTTCATTTTATTCCTCAACTAGAAAGAGCAGCTTTCTATCAGTCTTCAAAAGTGTTCTGGCAGCCTATGCTAGATGAAAAGATCCTACCATATGCTGGATAAAGAGCTCATCGTTTTGCAAGATTACCATTTTCAAGAGAGCACTATGGAGAGAGGGGTAGAAACAAGAACTATGCAGTGCAGTTCAGCAAGAAGAATGTCATTAGGTTGAGAGAGCCCAACACTTTCTTTGCTGTATTAGATGAACAACTCAACCAACAGCCTACAAAATTAAAGGACTACTACGACCAGACAAGAAAAACTATTAGTTCCAGTGCTAGAATGGTTGCTCACCATCATGAAATATCCAAAGACTCAGGAAGGGCAAGCAGGTGGCTTCCCAAAGCTTTGACAAATGCCCTAACTGATCACTGTACTTAGTTTCCTTCCAGTTTTTGCCAAGTTCTTCAAGCTTCAAAGAAACTAGTAAGAGTTTGCATGCTGTAGACCAGTGATCTCCAAAGTGGGGTGTGTATACCCCAGGGGTTACAGGAAAAAAATAATTTTTGTACCTTTAATTAATAAACCTTTGCTTAGTATAGTGCTTATTTCACCTCCATCTCATTCTGTTTTCATTTCTTGTTTTTTGTGTACCTGTTTTATGATGTAAATAGTATGTTAGTACAGTTGTACATATATTTATGTTCTAATAAGTTAAACACTGAAGGTACATGCTTTTATTTTTTTTTTAACTGAGGGGGTGCATGAACAAAAAAGGTTTGTCAACAACTGCTAGAGAGCATCCATCAGAAATTTTCTATGGTATTTTTAGTTATTTCTTTTCAATGTTCTTTTTTGTGCAAGTGACTAGTTAAGATTTGGAAAGAGAATGCAAACCCTGTTTATCCTATTCACAGAGGAAAACTGCAAATCATATGAAAAAATTACCTTAGATTGTTTTTCATCAGTTTTCCAGCTGTTAAATTCAGCACGGAAAAAGACTCCATAGTATAGATGCTATTCCTGTTACATGAAACTCTAAAGCATGCAGTAAGGTAAGCAAAATCTTTTAAGAGACAACTATTCAGCATGACTAATTTCAAAGTTTCCTTGGCAGCAAGTAAATTGTTCCAAGCTGCAATCTCTGCAGCATGTTCAGTTTAGGGCAACTACAAGATTAAGATATAGGTCAACCCTTACCCTGAATACAAATATTTTTTTCAGTCTCCTTGCAATTGCTAGCAAACTATTTACAAAAGTTACTCTGCAGCAGTTCCTCTGTTGGAACTGAGATTTCCTATCTGACAACAAGGCAATAAGTCTAAGGAATGTTTTTCAGTTAGGTAAGTAAAATCAGAAGAGTCAGGGAAAGCCGCTGAGCTTGGTCTTTTGAGAGACTAGGTACAGAAGTCTCCTGGAAGTATATGACTGTGCTCATCCTTCCTACCTGTTAGTGACACAGTATGAAAACCTCTGCCTATAACTGAAGTTAGCCATGAAAGTTGCAAGACAGTCAAGAAGAATCACTTCCTTTACTCAGGCAAAATGAGATAACTTCTACCTTCATCTGCAAACAAAAGGAAAAAACTCCAAGAATCAAATAAAACTGGCAATCAGAAAGAAACAAGACAAGATTTTTTTTTTCAATAAGAGAAGTCCATTGCTGCTGTGATAAGCTGAAGATAGTTAGCTTCGTCTGGCACACACAGTTACCGTTTTTTAGCTGGTTTTGCCAATTCTCCATTGACTTCTCAATTATCTTACCCCAGTCTCCAATGTCCAACTTTTGCATTATCTGTACTAACATTACATCTTTAAAAAAATTGCACCTGTTTCTTTAGGCCTAGATCTTACAGTCACCTCAAATTTTCAATAAATTGCTTTAAGCAACATCATAAATCTATAGCCATAAATGACTATAGAATTAAGGTTTAAATATATTTAAATGGCTCACTCCTAAAATAAAATCTTCATTAAGAACACCTTCTGAAGTCAGGAAATTTAATATTTGGACCATTTTTACTGATCCTTCCTAAAATCCCTCCTCCCTTCAATATACTTACATTCTAGGTGACTGTTTCCAGACCAGACATTAGAAACGAACAAGTATTGAAGGAAGCATTAAATATGGTCTCTAGGCTTGTAACAGACTCAATAGAGAGGGTAGTACTGTTACTGTGGGAAATCAAAACATTGATGAAGTGCAGATGACTTATTTTCTTTCAGAATTATTCTTGACAGAAGTTGGAGCAAGAAACGTCTTCCTGTTATAACCTGCTGCCAAAAGGTAGACTCCAAATACCCTCTCCAAATTAATTCTGGATATTAATGAATAGTTTTACCTCACAGTAGTTATTTAAGTTTGACAACAACTCCTAATCTTTCACATACTGTACCATGTACTTTCTTTGGCCTACTAATTGTATTACTTCAATTGACTCTAAACATAGAATCATAGAATCATAGAATCACTAGGTTGGAAAGGACCCCCAGGATCATCATGTCCAACCATTCCCATCAATCACTAACCCATGTCCCTCAGCACCTCGTCCACCCGTCCCTCAAACCCCTCCAGGGAAGGTGACTCAACTCCCTCCCTGGGCAGCCCATACTGCTTTTAAAGACTGAATTAAGCTATGAGAACTACATATTTACAAATGGAACCTTGTGACAGGTGAAAAACAGCGAAGATGGAAGAGATGTGAGCTACCAGAGCCACAAATGCACACCCGAACAGCCTTACTTTTGTCACCTAAATTCCACATACAAAACAGGTGGTTACATGACACAAAAAGTCAAATCTCACCTTAGCATATATAAAGAAAAAGATAGCTATTGGCGAGAATACACCATTCAAAGTCCGCGTATACATCTCTCCAGCTCCACAGAACTTGCATGTATCTTTTCTACAACTTGGGAAGTGTCTTGCTGCCTTAAAACATAAAACCATGCTTGGCATCTAGTCTGAACTCCAGTAATATAACTTAAATTTTCAACTTTCTACTGCACATATGATAACAAACCCCAAACCACAGAACTCATCTGTAGATAAAATGTTAAGTTACTTTCCTGAAAGATCAGTGACAGCTTAAAAGCACATCCCCAGTAAAACTGGATAAAGCTGCTTATTAAAAGAGTGCTTTCTGACTTTAGGAACACTACACAAATTAAACGCAATGCACTGCACATTCCCCCCACACCTGCCCACGCCGAGGATGCAGGGGTAGAAACTCCAAGAAAAGAAGCAGCTGAAAACATGACAGGTACACAAACCCTAAGCTGCAAGGCAACAAGAAAAGCAAAGAAAAAGTATTGTAGGGACATTACACAAGGATCCAGAAGCACCCTATACAAATCTGTGCGAGAAAACTTCAGAAAACAGAACCGGTATCAGCTCATCAGGCAAGGAAAGGCACAGTAGGGAGGTAAAAAAGTCTCCTCTCTCTTGAGGAGCCGCTTAAAGGCAAGGGCCAGGCCAAACGACGCATTCACTCCGACCAGACCGACGGAACAGCGGGACACGGCCGGCAGGCGCGGGGCGAGCCCTCCCCTCCCTTCCGCCGCCTCGGTGAGGCCGGAGCGGCCCCCACGCGCCCCGAGGCCCCACCGAGAGCGCAGGCCACCCTCCCAGCTCATCTCCGCAGCGAGGCCGCCGCGGAGGGAGAAGCGCAGCCCCAGTACCCACCAGCCGCGGACACCGCTCCGGCCCAGAGCGCCGCCAGGCACAGCGCCAACCCAAGTACCAGCCGCGCCCGCCACCCCATCGCCGCCCCACTGCCGGCCGCCGCCCCCGGGCCGCGCATGGCGCTAAGCGGCCAGCCCCGATTGGCTCGCGGCGGGAACGGCCCCGCGGGGGCGCGCCCTCGCTCCGACCAATGGTAGCGCGCCCCGGTCGCACGTGACCAGCCGGCACCGGCCACGTCATCGCGCCCGCGCGAGGCACCGCCTCCGCCGGCAGAGCCGCCCGCTCCGCGCCCCGGGGAGGTGCAACCGGCGGGGCGGGGCTGGGCCGGCACGGGTCTGAGGTTCACGTCCGGCCTCTCTATGGTGACGCCTGCAATGGTGCAGTGTAATAAAGGCTAACATTAGGGTACTTCGAAATAAGGCTAAAGGTTTATTTTAATTTACTGGGTCTTGTGATTCAGTATGTCTTACGACTTACTTTCCTTATGCTGTTTTTATCCTCTATCAATAGGTTTCTACATAACTTCCCTCGCAGCTGAAACTTGTAGCTAGCTTTAAGCTACCTTAAGTTGCTTTTATGGGAAGCCCTATTTGTGACAACTAAGCACACTTTCTTGATTAGATGTATAGGGAGTAGCAGAAAATTAAATACCTATCTAAAGCACCTGAAGCATGTGGAACTCAAAGGTTGTAGTGATTTAAACTTTACTGTCAGAAAGGTGTCGGCTCTGGGAAGGAACTGGAGACTGTGGGATACAACTCTTTTTTTTGTAAGAATCACGTCTTTTTGTAGGTCAGTTGAAAAGCAACAACAGCTTTTCGCCTGCTGGCACTGTGTCTGCAGGTAAGGGGATGCCTATTCTGCTTCACCTAGGAGGCTTCTGAGCAGCATGTAAGAGTCTTGGATAGATATAGTAAGTAATTCTAATTAGGAGAATAGTAAGTACTAGTAATTTTTTTTTTAGGTACAGTACAACTAGAACAGTGTCCATCAACTTAGGCAAAACCAAGCTGCACAATGGTGTGGGAGCACTATTGTTTCAGTACAGGCCTGAAGGGGTTTCACCAGCGCTCTTTCCAGTGCTTAGATCAGGCCTAAGTTTAACCTCTGGTGTGCTAACTACAACAATGATAAAGTCTGCCTGTTTGCCATTGTTGCTCCCTGGAGCAACGTGGGGCAGCTCGGTGGTATCAGGGATGGGAATGCACTGCCAGCACCCGTGTTCCTCTGATCAAGGGGTGTCAGGGGCTGGGGTGAGCTGCCCAGAGACCTTGTGGTAGTCCTGGAACTGGAGGTAAGTGCTGAAGACTCTAGTGAACAAATCCCTTCTCAGCCTGATCTAATCAACCCTCCTGTGAGCAGAGGTTGGGCTAGGTGACCTCTGGAGGTCGCTTCTAACCAACTTTATTGTATGTCTAAAGCTGGGGGAGTGGTTAAGATAAATGGAGGAGCAACAGGAAAAATATAATTAATCACCTTTGAGATAAAAAAATTGGAATAGTATTTCAGACTGACTTAGTTCCAATTAATTTAGTGTATGCTGTACTCCCAAGAGTGGTAAATTTATTGCTGCCTTTTATTTTTATATGCAGCAGCCATGAAATGCCCATTACTTTCCTTAATCAGTTTTGCATTTTCTTCTATTTGAATGGAAGCTTAGGTATTTTTGCTGCATTCCTCCTCTTTGTTCTATGTCAAAATGTCTTATGCACCAGTCCAAGTGATGAAGCAAGTAGTAAGGGCTTGAGTTGCACCTTTTGTGCTTTAGTTACACTTAGATTAGGTAACACTTTATAACTAAATTTTTACAAGGTATTTGAACTGGACCTATTTAAATACTGCCTAGTACTTTTGTGGCATTTATGTAATTTTAATCATTCTGTAGGATAATGGAAATTTGTGAGTTAAGTTTTGAGTAGCTTAGAGATATGCATGTTAACTTTTGGAGTATTTCTCATACTCTCTTGCTTGTCTCTAGTTTGATCACACAGTTTTCTCATGTGTAGTGACATGGTTTTTTACTTTGTGGGAACTTTCTTGTATGCTTGTATGACTTTTTTTTTTCCCCCTTAACGTAAAACTGCTTAGGTGTGAGAAGTATGAGGGTTGGTATGTTGTGAAGAGCAATTTCCCAAGAGTTGTCCTTGCACAGTATTCTCATAGAGTTTTTTCATCTTGCTCAAAAAAAATTGAAAAGGAGCAAACTTCAGCCACCTTTCTGACAAGGTTTCTATCCCAAAACACACTCATGGATTTTTCTGATAAAAAGGACACATCTTTGCTTTTTTCTTTTCTTTTTTTTTTTTTGAGTGCAAAATATATACTTTAGGACTATTTTTTCATAGGGGTTTGGTGATATTTTTTACTTCAATTGGTTTTACTGTGAGTTTTTAGATTTTCTAGACATTTATATCTGAGGACACAATTACAAGAAGAATAATATTCCTAAATCTCCAGTGTTTGTGGTAGGGGAGTTATGATTCTAGCAAGGCCCATATGTAAAGGAAGAGACACAATACAAATGTTAACTAAGCAATATGAGGGAGCAAAGGTGAAAATTAGCAAGCTTAGTATTACCTGGTCTGTGATAACTGAGTGCCCGGTCACAGGGAACAAGGAAGAGAGGATCAGTGATGGAGAGATGAAGTAACATTCTTTGATTTTTTATTAGAAAAGAAGTTGTGTGCATGGCATTCGTGAGAAGTTCAGTCAAGGAACAAGAAGGATGTAGCTGTAGGAGCTGTCAGCCTGTCTAGACCAGTAACAAATCATAGAAGTTAATCAGCCAACATTGTGAGCTACCAGTATCCACACAAACAGAAATGCAGATAAGCCAGTCATGTTTCTCAAGCTGATATGTCTTGAAACTCATTAGTGAACACATCAGCCCTTGCTGTCTGGCTTCCCTGATGTTAGGTTGGTGCAAAAAAAGTTGCTGTTTCTGTCACTCTAAACTGTGATGCTTATTTTGGATTAAAATTTTATTTAACTGTGTTCATGTAGATTTCTACTTTAAAGCGTAAAATTCACTCACTTATGCTAATGGTTTTTAGTCCTTTTTTTTTAATATTATGCTGTCAAATTAAGGATTAAATTAGAGCAATTTTGTTCTGTTAGTTCAAGAGGGGGTGTAAACCAGCAAAGATGCTAGCAATATCAACTAAGTGTTTTGCGAGGGAGAATGTACAGCTTGACAGTATTTCCAAAGATTTGGTAATAGAAACGAGAACCTCGAAGATGAGGAAGGCTGTGTATGTCTTTCTGTGATTGATGACAACCAATTGAGGGCCAATATTGAAGCAGACCCATGCAAAACAACTCGAGAGGTTGCAGAAGAACTAAATGTTACCATTCAATAATTATTTGATGTTTGCACCAAAGTGGAAAATCAAAAACCTTAACAAATGGGTGTCACTTAAGTTGAATTAAAGTCAAGAAAATTGCCATTATGAAGTCTGCTCTGTACTTCTTTTGTGTGCCGAAACAGATTCATTTCTTTGTTGCATTATAACGTGATGAAAAGTGGCAAGTGGAATTATCCACTGCAACTTCTTGAATCCTGGTGAAACCATCACAGCAGAGAAGTACTGCCAGGAAATCAATAAAATACACCAAGAACTGCAACATTTACATCCAACACTGATCAGTCAAAAAGTACCAATTCTCCATGACAAGTGACTGCATGTCTGGCAAATAACTCTGCAGAGGCTGCATGAACTTGGCTATGAAACCGCTTCACCCAGCTTACTCACCAGCCCCCTCTCCCACCTGTTGCTGCATTTTCAAGCAGCTTGACAACATCTTGCAAGAGATTTTTCACAACCAAGCATCAGCTCAAAACACCTTCAGAGATTTTGTCAGTTCCAAGACTCCAGAATTCTATGCCATTGAATAAATAGACTTGTTTCTTGTTGGCAAAAATGTGTATATTTTAATGGATTTTATTTTGATTAGTGAATTTTATTCTATAAGGAGTTATATTGCTTTAAAAAGGCAATTATTTTGCATCAACCTAGTATATTCATATTCACAGATTGCTCTACTATCCATGCCTAGACTCTTGGCCTCTCATACTTACCAGGTAGTCTGGCTTGATGTTCATAAGTAAAAGAGATTCACACACTCATACACTGTTTTCACATGCACCCCATACTCAGGCATCCCTCAACTATTAAATCACCAGATGGTGCCTTGAGGTCCATGCGTGGACCTTGTGTTGCTTACCTGGTTACTGACTTAGACCTGGAGTCTTTCTGGATAAAAGTCTTCTGCTTCCTGGCTAGTCCAGTTTAAGGTTTGCTAGTAAGTATGTGGATGTGTGTACTTACATGCACATGCACACACACAAATTCCATAGGGAAATATAAACAGCCTGGTCTTTTCGACTGCTGGCACTTAGACCTATGGTCTCTGAGAACCACAGTCCTTGCTCCAGTTGCTGGTGCTTAGACGTCAGCAGGACACACCCTGCTCCCAATGGTGCATGATTTCTTCCCCAATTGCTGACACCAAGATTTTTGTTGTATTCTAGTCTCTCTATTTTTAGCATCTGGATCTACAGGCCTGATGACCTGTGCTCTGTTTTCCAGCTGCTGGCAATTTGACATTGTAGGACTCACATAGGATAGAATGAGATTACAAAAGTAAAGTCAATAGCAGGAATTAATAATAACATAGGATGCCCTGTATTGATCAGATGTAAGGCTCAGGCACATGTGCCATGTTTGTTCCTCTGCTATACATCCTTATTCCTTCCTTTGTCACTTCCCATAAAGATCCCATAATTTTTACATAACCCCACAACTTATTATTATTATTCCCTGCTTTTGGTACACTCCCACACTCCTCCTCAAATATCCCATCATAGTCTCAAAAATCTTCTTTCCCGTTAACCCCCCTGCTGAACTGTTCTTTATACAGTCTCCTTAACATTTGTGTCTGTTTATTTTATCACTTTCGGTTTTGCTTGTTACTTCTATTACACTGAGTAGCCCTTCACAGATAGCTTAATGAACCAGTTCTTGCATTCTACTTACTCCTACAGTGGCACAGGGAAAAATACTCATTTGTTTAAGGACCTGGAATCATGCTGCTTATTGGTTTGGTTCTGTTTTTGCCTCTGCTATTGAGTTACTTGTATTGCTTGCTTTTTTTTTTTTTTTTTACTGTTCTTTTTCTCAAGGGAAGAGCTCCAGCTATCTTCAGTGAGATTTCCTGTAGGATGTAATGAAACCTGAGTATTACACGCTTACCAGAGTTGTAACATTACAGTCCCAGGGGCATGAGTTTCTTGCTTGTATAGATTTCTTATGTCTCTGAATTGTGCTGAGAGCTTCACCTCTCTGCCTAGTGTAGAAACCTTCAGACAAGGACAATTGGTGTGCTGGCACAAAAAATAGTACTATCCAGTTTGCTGTATGCTCAGGATCCTGTGTTTAGATGTCAATGAATAGCAAAAAAATGAGTTTGCAGCATGTTACAGCATAACAAGTGCCAACCTTCTCTAGAGATGGAGACATCAAGCTGATCCATGTACAAGTCTGGTGAGAACATAGCAATTATATTTTAAAACATTTTACTTATTGAATTAATGCTTTGTAAATTCAGTAGAATTCTATACTAGCACCTAAATTTCAGAAGCTGGATAAAATGGGGAAAGTAGTTCTATTTAGGAGAAATGTAATCTAACAGTTAAGGGCCTATAATTGGAAATGGCAAGGGATTATCTGTTCCCTTTCTGTACAACCACGTGAATTTAGGAATACCAGGTTGTCTTTGACTTGATTTGTAGATAAGTGTCCTATGGGTTCCAGTGCAGATGCAGAAGGAAATTGAAACTAATGCTGTCTGCAACCTAACAGTTCCATATATGTCAGGTGTATTAAGGGCAATTTCTAGAGTAACCTGCATTACTTTGAAGTAAGAAAACTCGAAGGGACTGAAAGTCTTCAAGATAAAATAGGGCAAGATATCTACTACAGCATGGAGATGGCTTCAGGGGTAAGTGGAACCTGGATGTGATGTTTTCCATCCCGACTTGTGAGTCCTGTTCTTGAAAATCTCTGCTGACTGCAGGCTCAGGAGAGCTCTGGTTAGTAGTCAGGTGGGCAGGTAAAGATGCACGCTGGATATTCATTAAGGGAATAGGCTTGAATATTAACTGGGAAACATCTCCAGAGCTGTAATTCTGGGAGAGTCACAAAGCCAGATGAAGAAGACCGCATCTCTGAGAATGTCATATTTTGCTGTATTGACTGTCCTCTACCCTTCTGTGAACTCTTGGGTATATAATTTGTGTTGACATTGTGGAAACACATTTCTGGGGCTTTTTCAGAGTTAGTGTGCTTACTATTCATAATGCCTTACTTAGAAAATTTCAGTCATTCAGCTGGAAAAGCAGAAAACAATCACAAGGTTTAAACTATCAATCATAAATAAACAATCTTAGTACTCATGCAGGGTGTAATTTATTCAGAAAAATGATTCAACAAACACTTGCAAATAATGAACATGCTTAGGGGAGTCATTTTTTTCTGAGGTTATGGAAAAAACTTATCAGCCATATATCTTTGGATACACTTACATAGAAATAACTTATATCTAAGAGAACCTAAGACTTCATAAAATAAAAGGTCAATATTCAGGATAAATGTCAGCCCACCCAAGACTGTTTGTAGCACATCAGAGAACTAACTCAAGATGTAAAAAAGGGACTGTCTATGAGTTGGGCTCTGCTCCTCAGGAACGGAATAACAGCACAAATGTGGCCAAGAGGTATTTGGAAGAGTCTTGAGGACTTCCCCACTGCAGGATTAGGCTATTGTTATGCCTTGATTCTGTACCCACTGAAGTGAGGTGGTGTAACTAGAGCCATGGGGCAGAATGGGCCACTGGACCTTGAAGAAGGCAAAGTGAAAGTCATTGGTTGCTGACTAGATGTGCAGCAATATTTCATTGCTTCCAGAAAAGCCTGGACCAGTAGTGGAACAGTAAATTTACTTATTGCTGTGTACCGGCTCATAAAATTTTGGACCTTGTTAAGGGATATACAAGTGTCATAAACACCTTTAGAATTATGTTTCTCAGGTTAAGGTGTTACCAGTCAGAGATAAGATATTATTTACTTCTTGCTCCAGGAATCTGAGCTTGCCTGCAGACTCAACAGGACAAGCATCTATCAATTCATGCAACAGATAGAAAGATGATTCTCACAGTCAGAATGAGGATAAACTACACTTCATTTTTTTCCCCTCCTTTGTGATTGTGAGTTTTAAATGTTTGGTGTATCAATCTTTTCTTACTTGATAATGTTCCCTTAAGATAGTTGCATCGGTGATCAGCTTGCTTGTTCTGTCACAAACTTCTTTTTGTCTACAAATCTGTTCTGTTACCCACAGCACATAAAACAGTTTTGATGGAGTTCAGCATTCTCGTTACAAACTTCGGTATGCTCAGCTATAAACTGACTAGATTAGAGATCCAACTATCCATTTGTTGTGCAGGAGGAACATTGCAGTTTAGGTTTAAGAGCAATTTTCACTTCAGCAGAAAGCTGTCTTTGCTGCTGCTTCTGTCACACATGTCACTTTAAGATTAGTAATTGGGCATGTTTCTGCAGCAGTACATATTCTAAACACTGAAGTAAATTCTTAACAATTTAAAGAAACTCGTGCGGAATGTGAATTGGATTTGTCCTGAATTATGGGGGGGTCCTCTGTACTGTGGTTCTTACTTGTCAGGGACTGACCTGGAATATCCAGTTCCAGATAACTCAGAACTTATGAGAGCTGGACACTGCAAGCAGTATTTGGAGGTGCTTTCTGTTGGGTTTCTCCACAGTGCGGATTCCCTTCATCCCCATCGCAGCAGCTCCAGACCACACAGGGCACAGCATGTACCGCTTGGCCGCCAGGCTGCTGGCCGGGGGAGGGGGGCCCTGCAGTCACCTGCACCTAAGCTTCTGGCAAACTAGCATTTTTGATGGGTTTCCACTGTCAATTCTAGTTATAAAGGATCTCATTTGGAGTTACTTAAAGTATTTTGAACACCACTGCTGTTGAAGATTGTGGAGTGCTGTAAGCTTCTGCCAGGATACTCGTGGTGACGAAGGAGAGACAGATCTTGCAGTTTTCTTCATATTTTAATCAGCACGGCATATAGGAGTCACATTAAGAAAGCACCACTACTATTTCACCGCCTTCTCTCATTCAGGCAGATCTTTATACAGTTTCTCAGTTTTCCGACCTTCAGACAAACAGGGTATTTTTGTTTTAGTCCATTCTATGCTTTCGTGACTGTTCTCAGTTCTTTTATTCCCAGGTGTTTTTTTCCAGCCTGGCCTTCTCAGACATTCTAGATGCATCTTCCTGTATGTCTAGTTTGGAAAACCTGGTCTCTTTAATAATGTTTGTTCTAATATGCTTCAGACCAGCTTCATGCTTTATCTTAGTCCCAATTAATCTTCCATATACTTGGCATTGCTCCTTCAGGTACTGCCATGCAGCGTCCCCAGAAATAACAGGAAAAGCTTTTCTGGTTTAGAGTCCATTGTTAGATAAGTCTTGCCTTAATTTCTCAAGACTTTCTTTGCTCAGCTGTGAGATGTCATTAGCACTGCATCCCTTCTTTGCTGAGCAAGAATTTGTTCATGGAACGATATTCAGATATTTTAATAATAAGGGTATTTACATCTCTAGGTAAATGCCACAAAGAAAGTAAATGCAGGGCAAAATTAACCTTAGTAAAGTAAATAATGCATAGCATTGCTGTGTATAATCTGCCTCGTCAAGTTGTGGAATAATACCTGTTTTCTCTGTAATGATTCAGAGATTTAGACATTTCAATCTCTAAATACATTTGAAGTGTCACTTCTGGAACTGGGATGTATTTGTATCAAAGACTTGGGTACAGATTATGCTTTGATGTTTCTACACCTTTACTTGGAATTTTTTTTTTTTTTTAAATATGGATAGGACCAACTGCCTTTGGTAACTTTGTTTACACTTTTGAATTATGAGCAAATTATGTCTCAGTTTTATTTTGAAAATCATACTTTTCTGACTTGAGACTGAAAAACAGGCAAATATGTAATTTTTGTATAACACATTCCAGATAAACTGTTGCTAGAGCTTGCTGTGCAATTTAAAACTGGTCTTTCGGGATTGCTGGAGATATAGCTGAAGCTTGATGTTGTAAGTTCATCATTAATAACTTTAGTTTTGTAATGATTAGTGTCTGGTTTTGTCTCCAGATCAAATATCTTTGTTCCAGGTTGTTTTTTGACTGCTGAAGTGAGTCAGCGTATTGTGTGGGCAGAAATGGATCAGCATCTAGTTTATACTGTACCTGCTAAAGAAAACATGCTGGTTTTTTGTTTTTAAAAGAAGTTATCTACACTGAAAGGCCTGTATGTACTGCTTTTTTGTGTGTGGAGAACGTAGTATGAAGCTTCAAATTAAGTGAACTGTGTAACACTTGCTGGCTACTTTTTCTGTACAGCTCTAGTAGGTGTTCAGTTCAGATTCTGCAAAGATCTAATTCTACACATATCACCACCTGTTGTAGCAGTGTCTGATTTCAGCTTGTATGTCCCTAAATATTTAGCTCTGTATAATTAAATGGCTGCAGCCACTGCATTACAAACACATCCTATACTTTTCTGGATCTAATGAGCTAGAGCCACTTGAGTTTGTTTCTTCAACCAGGCTGAGGACTTATGCCTGAAAAATAGTGTCGTGTGATGATTACCTGATTTAAACTCAAATATTCCCAAAGTTTGTGGAGAAACAGCTCAACTCCAGAATTTGATTTTTGTAGTTACTATGAAGTTAATGAGCTGAGCCCTGACTTTGTGCTTGAACTGAGAGTGGCTTTTGTTCTATAGTCTGGTTAGTTAACATGTATGCATAACAGATATATTCCAAGGTCCAGTATTGTCAATTGATGGGTAACCTCATTAGATCAGAAGCCTCTATCCTTCCTTTCAGTCTGACTTGCAGACCAAAAAGCTATTAACTTCATAATCAGACAGTGGTTAAACTACTGAACAACTAGATACCCATTTCTTCCTGAGTCATATTTATGAGCAGACTGCCACTACTTGCAAGTAGCTTAAAGCATGAGCAGAGCTGCCTGCACAGCAGGAGCATTATGGTAAGCAGAACACAATTAGGGTGTCATAAACCTAGAATTCATACCTAGTTTATACACTTCATAGGAAATTGCAAAATTACCTGTTTGTTTCATTCTTCTTTTGTGGATGTATGTAAATATATAGATATCTATAAACAGATATTTAGTCCAAGATTAGCAATAGTGATACCCACAATAAGGTATGCGGCCACACAGGTTTCTATGATATTCATGGACTAGTCATATAGACAAAAATTTCCAAAAGTAGGCTGCTGTAATTCTTAGCCTAGCCAATGGATGGGTTCCTAAAAAACAGTTTTGACATTCAAAGATCAAGAGTACCTTAAGTGCTCAGTGTGAATATAATCATCTGACTATGGGACACCTAGTTTGCAAATGTCAGTAACATCAGTCTCCCTATTTGTAGGATAGAAATCTTAACTACGTTAAGATTAATACATATCAAGGAGACTTGTGATCCTTGAATAATCTCATGGAAATGTAATTGTTATAAAATATCTCATGCATGAAATATATCTTTTTTTACTTTTGAAAATTAGGTGTTGCTGTCAGCTTTCCCCCTTTATGTTATTTGTACTTTTGGCTAAGAACAAAGAAATAACAGATATCTGACTTTGTAAATTGACTTGAAATTTGTTACTTGAAAATTCTGTGAATTTCAAGTAACAGACTTTGCTCATCTCTGTTAGGGCTACTGAAGTTCTTAATTTCAGATGAAATTAGTGAGACAGATTTTTCCAGAACAGAAAACATCAGGATAGAAAGCATTGTGACAATCAGCATTGTGCCAATGAAAGCGTGCACCTTGGAGATTTAGTAATGGGATATAGTACCTTTTAATTAGAGTTCACTCATTTGCATACATCTCAGTACAATTTGCTGCTTTGGTATAATTCAGCTTAGTGAAATGAGTCTTAGGTCAGTGTAACTGTATTTTTAATTATCTACTGACACCGTTTTCTTGTTTTCCCTGTGTATATATTACCAACAATAATTTTCTTAACTTTTCTAAGACAATAAAATATTAATATGAAAAACATCTTTCTAGCTGGTAGCAGGGTAGATAAAGGTCTGAATATTTGATAGAAATTGATAGTCTTCGTGTTCAGATATCTGGTATCTTTAATACAGAGTTAATGCAGGCAGGTTTATCCTGTAAGAACATAGGTTGATCTTCTAAAGCAAACTTTGAACTCTGAATTCCTAGGCCATGTAAATAATGTTCTGGAAATGTATGGCATCATTATACATTAAAAAACCAAAAAAGTGTGGTGACTATTTTACTGGGTCAGATCTTATGAGAAAAAGTCCATTATTAAGAAAATCTTTGTTATTAGATCAGAAACAAGTACAGAGTACAGTGTGTTTTTTCTGGGTTTTTTTTGTTTTGTTTTGTTTTGTTTTTTTTTTAAGTTCAGGAGATCCACAGTGTCTGATGACTCAAAACCTTCTAATTCAGAGATAACACAATCCTTGAAACTCTTCCAGTTGTCTATTTTTAATCTTCTACTATTTCATGGGCCATTTATCTTGTCTGTTCTCCAATGCTAAATGGAGATTCTTTCAGTGACTCTTTCTTTTCTGTTTTAGCATCTAGGACTTGAAAAATGTTTAGACCTTGTTTTTTACTTTGTATCTTTAGCTTTATTTGTCTTACAGAAAGCAGAGAAATATGGCATTATGGACCCATCCAATTGGCACATAATACCTACTTTATTAAGGAGCACTGTGTCTAACACTGTTTTTATACTATATGCAGAATTGTATTACAACCAGAGAATCACAGTGGGAAAGTTATGTATTTCCATTGGGACTAATTCTGGGGAAGAAAAAAAAGCCAAAATTCTAGTGCACTCAGTGATTTGCATGATGTTTTGGAAGTCAGAAATGCACCTTGCGTGTTAGTGGTTTTGAGTATTTACACTTAGCACTCTAGTGGCTTATATATATACTGTGTCTGTACCAGAGATGAATTTAAGGGTGCTTACTGGAATCATGACTTAGTGTTACTTAGCTTCTGGGTTCAGGTAGCTCTAACCTAGAAATACAATGGAATGAAATGTGGTTTTTGTACTCCTTGTCCAGTCCAGATGAGAACATTTAGAAGCTTTCCATTACTATTTTCAGGTCAGCTTTGTGTGGTTATTTGAGTCACTCCCTATTAGCAGTTTTTTCCATCATGTCATGTCATGTCATGTCATGTCTCATATCATCATATCATCTGTGTTACTTTTTGTAATATAAAACATAATAGTACAAAATATATTCTTGTAACATATACTGAAAGTTGAGGAAGACACATTAACTGTCAACATGTTGGCACGTATGAGTGCTTTGTAACATTATTGGAAATAGGAATTGGGTGAACAGATACCCTCTTCCTTTCTGCAGTTTTCCTGCATGGGAAACTGGTCACCTTCTCCCTACCAAAATAAGTGATCAATGGATCAGAATAGGATGCAGGAAATAATTTTTTTCCCCATTGTTAGATGAGAAAATTACAAGTACAAAAAAGTCAGATGGAGCAGTTTTCAAGGATCTCTTTGTATTTTTTTCAATATTCTGTGTAATTGCAACATTGGTGTTATTAAAAAGAATGTCCAAAGCCCATTGTATCACCTATGCATTGCTTTTCCTTTTATTTTTCAAACTGACAGAAAACTACCTTAAGCTATGCCAACAGCAATAATATGAACTTGCTTATTTGAATTAAGGAAGGCCAGGGTATGTCTAGTGCCTAGCACAGAGGTACTAACCTAGCTGGCTCTGGTACCACAGTTATTGTAGTGCAGCAGCACGGAGCCTAATATGGGTAAGTTTCTGCTACTTCCTGACAGATTAAGCTGGTCTTTTCTAAGCTCCAAGTGCATCTGGTAGTTTACCATAAATATCAGTATTGGAGCCAACATGAGTTCTTTTGTTCAACACTTTGAACACGTATAACTGCTTACTCTTTTCAGTAGCCACTGTACTGAGAAATTCTAGGTTCTAGCAAATCTGCAGGCTTGGAACAAGGGTCTTAGCAAATTTAGCTTCAGTTTCTCTCAGTTTTCTATTATCTCACATGATTTTTCTCTCCCTACTTGGGCAAGAGTGCCTTGGAGAAATAAACAAGTCTACAACATGAAATACTTTCAGAAATTTAGCAGCCTACTTCTGGAAAAGGCAATTGTGTTGATTCAGTTGGGTATTTGAGGTTGCAAAGGAAAATGCCAAGCTCTTTTATCACCCACTGCTTTCATTAAGAATTGATGGACCTGACATCACATGACTGGGAACAGGAAAAAAATCTTAATATTTCTCCATTTCTTTTCCATTAGTTTCCAAAAATTGCAGGGCATAACCCACAATGGTGTGTTTTTTAAAAATATAAGTATTTCAACAGCTGTGGCTTAATATGACTAAATGGAGTATGCATGTGAACATATAATGAATGTACATCAAACTACCTGCCTCATACATGATATCACCATGCTATAATCCTGAGAGCTGTATGAGTTCTTAAATCAAATCACGTTTACAAAAGTAGCTATATGCTTATGTTGCCCTTCTGAAAGGGCAACATATACCTGCCTTCTGAAAAAATAAGTCTCATGTTTAGAGAGGAAATGGTTTATGTGCATTCTAGTTAAGCTTTTGTGAGATGCTGTCTCAGCAAGCAAGAAATTGAATTTCAAAGAGCAGAGGAAAGGAAAAAAGCAGATATGACAAAAAGAACTAATTCTACTTGTCTTTTAGAGTGTCCACTAAATTTCTTTTCTTCCTGTGTGCTGGAGAAATGAATAAAAAATTATTGACTAACCTTCGAGTAAAACATTGTGGTGACATGTACTTCACATCCATTGTGAAGTATACAGAAAGAGCAGGGTTTTTTATGCTAACGTTTGGGGAGAAATAACCCTAGTCCTGTAGATGCCAGGACAGAACTTTCAGAAGTTTGTTGTTCCACATGAAGGAGTTTAGACGATACAGCTAAGCACTAGAGACTCCACCAGCTAACTTGCCTGAGCAGTTACAGTACTATCATTGTGAACTCTGAATACTTAAGACAGCACTTGAACTGATGTGGTTTAGAAGGAAATAATTGTCTGCATAATTACAAATAGCAAACGTCTATAAAAGTGACATGGTCTTTGTGGATAGCCTGAATAGTGAAAGAGCTACATTTGGAGACTAAATTATTTATTGTGAATTGCTCTCTCAGCTCCTGTGGTAAGTGATCTCATACATCACTGTTCAGTGCTTTCTCAAATGAAGCAAAACAATCTGGCACTGTGCCACTGCCTCACTTCCATTCACATGCTAGTTTACCACTAGCATGGGACTTCCTTGGAAAATATGTGGAAGGGCAGTACTTGATATTCTTTCTCTTTCCCTTTCCTTCTCTTAGTATGAGTCAAGTACCCCCACACTACAGTGATCATAAAACTTTTTTAGTATAATTGAAAAATGTCAATGCAGCCTTTCTTTGAAGAGTTGCATCAAGAAAAGTACTTTTTCTATCATTTGGTTGGTTTTTTTTTTCCTTTAGTAATCCCAGACATAGCAGTAGTTTATTTTTTTATTTGTTTTTCATCTGGTAAAGCAATTTCACAGGTTAATTTTAAGACTGTGGGTAGGAATGTTTAAAGTAGCTTCTAATTTCTGAAAATATGAGTGTGATGTTGCTGAGATCTCCTGAAGCAACCACTCTGCACTACCATTGTCAAAAAGTGGGGTTATTGTGGTTTTGCAAACATGGACAGTTGAATGGTCAGAAGACAAGGGCTGTTCAAAGTGAAGGCTGTGAACACACGCTGAATAGACCCATGGTGCTTATGGGCTGGAGGGGACTAAGGATTCGTGTAGATAGAAATGACTAGGTGGACACTTACACACCTGAATTTGTACAAGTTATTACAAATACATAAAACCTGCATCAATTATTCAAATAATCTGCTCAGTCTAGCCATCAGCAGATGTCTGAGTGGTTTGGGCAGATAGGGCTTATACTAGGTAGAAGTGGGCCATTATGAATGTTATGTACAATAGTCTTCTCTATGTATTGACTTGAATGCAAAACAAAAAGTGTGATTTGTTTCAGTGGGAATTTGCTGTATAGTTGGGGAAGAATGTGCTTGTAAGTCCTTTGCTGAATCAGGGCCAACGGAAAATATGGCTAAGGATTAAACATCAGTTGAAGACAATAAAAATAGTTTTCTTAATGTGAATCTTTTTCAGATATGTGTATTATAATTTTGTATTTTGTGTTGCATCTAAGTGGTAACACAGTAGTGAAGGTCCAAGAAATTAAGTAGTTAACTTCTCAGTGGAGGATGCAGGAAAATTTACAAAGGTTACCTTGGAGTGAAATTTTTCTGGAGAATTATACCCTTTTCCCTTCATCTCTTTAAAATTTGTGATCTGTGGAGTGCTGAATCCCAAATGGATGGTGAAATGTATTAGACTAGGGAATAGCCTCCCAAAGAAGGGAGGAGAAGCTTTATCCACTGGGAAGTTTACAGCTATGTAGTGAAAACCTATTGTTATTCTTAAAGCATGGATTATTCTGTAATTCAGAAACAAGGAAGTAATGCTGAACACACCACAAGGGGATCACAGGAAGGAGTGGGAGGAAATCCAGATTTTCTTTAATTTGATTGATGAGATACTGTTTATTTTTTTGAGATAATTATAAAAGTGTTCCCATTCTTCTTTTAAGGCAAGGGGGGCAGGTTCTGCTCACTGAAGACTAGAATCTGTTGAGGCAAATTAATTTCCTTTTTAGTTAGGGTGTTTGACCACACTGAGAAAAATATCAATAAACGAGATCTCTTGCGTGACATGTTTGCATGATTTTTAGAAATACTAGCCAAGAGAAGCCTCCTATGTTCATATGGCCAGCAAGAGAATGGGAATGCTCTACTACAGGCTGGGGGGAAGAGAGTACTCAAAGTGAAATATTGTTTTCTAAATTTGAACAATTTCAAGGGCAATTCTTCTTGGAGTTTTCTTGGACATTATTTTGAAAACAATTTTCATGAGGGTTCAAAAAGTGTGCCAGCCTTTCCCTTCTAGTTTTTAAGTGAGGATGGAAATATTTTAGGGTGGTACAGATGTTGAGCTCAAGATAGAGCTAACCCACGTTGTGATACTTGGTGAAAATCTCGAACCTTTATAATGAGAAGTAAACTAAGAAACATAAATTAAGGGTTTGGTTTTTTTTTCTGATATGTTCTTCTGCCTTTAGCCCACTGTCTGGGGGCTAATCACTTTTGATACTTTGACTTTCCAGGTTTCGTCACATGGTTTGGTATAAAGCATTGATACTATGCAACAGCCTTTTCTTATCACAATCCAGCCATTACTCCACTGTCTGGTCTGTCCTCTAGAAAGGCAAAAAGGAATAATTTCTAGCAGGATTATTTTGTCTTGCTGAATGTGCCCAAACACTGCAAGCTCTATGGAGAAGGAGTTGTCAAATGCACAAATACGAAGTAAGAATTAAATGGACAGAAAACAATTCAGGTAAAGGAGTTTGTAAACAGTCTACAGGATTAAATATTATTCACCGTTCAAATAACTTGATGAGTACTTTCAATGCCAAGATGCAAGCTTAATTTGTCTTGGTTTTCAAGATAGTTTGCATGATTAATTATCTAACGTTAGTACTTTACTTGTTGCTTTGCTTTTCTGTAAGATGTGTCGACCTCTTTACCTGTTGGAATGCCAGACCTACACAAATGTATTGCCTGGTGTATTCATCTCTGGCTCTTTGGAGTAATGCCATACAAGGAAGAGTGCTTGCCTTTGAAGATTGGCTGTATTTCTTGTCTCTGTCTCCTTGGTCCAGCAAACCAAAGCAGCACAACTACTTTAGGGAGATTTATGACATCTTGTGGCCCTTGGCAGTCAGTCTACAGTCAATCTATCTGCTAGGTGCAGACAATTTGAGAGAGTACTGAAGTCTTATTTTCTAATTCCTGGATGCAAAAACTGCACAAGTTCTATAAAGGTGCTCAGTGGGATTTCAGTTAAGGTGAAAAATTCTCTGTCAATCAGAGAAAAAGAATTATGTGATTAAAAACAGTTAACCAGCCTCCAAAATGATTTTTTATGGGAGAATGTATTGAAGACATCTGCTAAGTGGGACACTGCCAGCCTCTGGGCCATATGCTTCATGTCCCTGGCGTATTCACAACTAAGCACAATAGCACTGAACATATTGGGAAAGGTATGGATGCCTCTCTTCCGTCTCTTCCCACTCCCCAGAGAAACAGAATGGAGCAAACTTTTGCTGCATAAAAAGCTGTGGTAGAAATTCACCAACCCTTGGGCAAGGATCTGTTCAAGAGAGAGCATTGGAATACCTCTGTGTTTGTCCAGTTCTGTGGGTCACTGATGTGCTTTTTAGTGAACTGCTGCTCAGACTCTACCTTTGGTTTGCATTTGTGTTGGAAAGCGTTAGAGTTGCAGAGATTTCTGTCTCTTAACTCCCTGTATGCCACTTCAAAACCAGAAAATGGAGGGAATGTGTCTGGAATGTTGTTATCTAAGATGAAGTATTTTCTGATTTTCTTAAAAGTGATTTCTTTGGCTGTGTTTCCCAAGCTCTATTTTTACATTGTAAAATAATTGAGCAACTTTTAGGTTTATGTATTTGCCTGTGTCTTATAAGAGTAATAAAAAATAATTCCCAACATTCAAAGTGTGAGTAAAGAGAAAAATGTTGAAGTAGCTTCTCTAAATTTTGCTTGCATTTTCTTTTGGTTTTTTTTTAGTGGAGAGTTATTTATTCTGTGCACATTGTTACTTAGACAATCTTATTATATCTTCTGTTTTCTTGTGCTTTCAAGTTATAGCTAACATGAGTGCATGAGTGCATTTTTGTCTAACTTAATTTAAACTTTGTCCCTGTGTTAAAGAAAGCCACAGAGGCATGGGGTGAGATGGGGGAAGGAAGTGAAAGCTAAAAGCAGTTAGGATTAAAAGTAGTAAGATGACCTTTTTGAAGCATATTAGGAACAATACCTCTCCAGTTGATTGATATATATTGGGTCAGTTGAGTTATATGTTGGTAGATTGGAAGTAAAATTATAAATAGTGATGCAAAACAGATAAAATTACTCAGCAGCTGTTTGTGCTCTGTTTTTTAACATATTTTAATAATATTATAGATAATATGAATTTATTCATTATAGTCAAAGTGGAATGTAGGGAGGACCAGCAGAAAATATGTATTTTATAACCAGCAATTCTGGAATCCTAATAAAGTAATAGATTAGTCAATCTAGCACTTAAATTCTCTGGCCCATTAATTCAATGTTAAAGAGTGTTGGAGAATGGGGAAATTGTAACAGCGCAGGAGTGCCACCGTAATAGCACTACTTAAAAGGATTTTAAGGGACTATCTAACATCGAAGAGAAAAACTACTTTTGCATAAGTCTTACCAACAGAACAGAATAGTTTGGACACCATCAAGGAGAGGTTACAGACGAGGAGGATGTTATTGTCAGTCAAGATGGTTTTATGGAAATGTGTCCTGTCAAACAAAACTGTCATCACTTGACAAGATCACAGATCTGGCTGATAAAACGAGCAGAAGGAATATAGTACTTGAATTTCTCCAAAGCATTTGTTTTATCACTCTAACATCTTGATTGGGGCGTGTGGGGGAATGAATTAAACTTGGCTCTAAGAGGTTATATATTAGATGGATTAAAATCTGGCTTCATGGCAGATCTAAAAAAGCTGCTATTGGGAAGAAAGCAAGGTTTTTTTTTCTGACAAGTTCCCACAGGAACCTGTTTGCTCTTGTATTATTCAGCATTTTAATAATGTTCTGAAATGTTATTTTTTTACTAGCAAATAATACTGTGATTATACTCTTGCATTATTACAGAGTAATCTAAATTATCTAAATCATCACTGCTGAACATTTTCTACAGACAAATGCAACATAACAGGCATAGGAGTTGAGAATGATGGCTGTGCATAAACAAACTTTCCAAGAAACTCCTGAAAAGGAATTACTTAGAGCAGGAATCATTAAAGTTAGTAACTATCTTGATACTTGTGTTTTACTAAAATGATGGACAAAAAGTTTTTGCTGTGAACACTGCTACTCTGAAAACGGGAATAGCAGGTAAACATACAGATGTAGTCTTCACTTGGAATGCAGCACTAGTAAGATTACTGCATTCCTGTGTCCATCTTTGGGCTTTCTACTCCAAGACAGGCATGGCAGTATTGGAGGAACTTCTGAGAAGGGCATAAAAATGATTCTTATCTGGAAAATGAATGTAAGATTCTTTCAAGAGAGTCTGAATGTTGATTTAATATCTTCATATAATTCTAGATGAAAGAAAGATACCCTAGTAGGGGGAATTTTCAGTCATCTTTGCAATAAAACAATGAAATAGGCAAGTTTACTCTAAAAAAAAGATGCAATATTTAAGTGAAGATAGTTGCAGACAGTTCACTAGAGAATGTGTGGACTTACCCTCATATCTGAATTTTTAACATGTTAATGTTATCATCTCACTTAAGTATAATTCCTAAAAAGCTGTGTTAAACCAGAAAGAAATCATGCTAAATGAACCCTGCAGGCACTAAAACTTGTGAAGACCTGGGGAGGCATGCTGGTTTGATTGAGTCTGTAGTCAAGACAACATCCTAAATATCTTAAAGAAGAATACAAGGCTAAACATAAAGCCACATTTTGCAGGGAGGAAATGAAACTATAATAACAAGGAGGGAGGTATTAGTGAGCTGGGATGAAAAAAAACCCTAAACCAATTAAAGTGGCTGGAGAAAAGACCAGAGAAAGGAGAAGATGTTACAAAATGAACTCCAAACAGATGCCCCAGTCTCAACATGTCCTTATTTCATGTCTATTAGTTACACATTACACCTATCACACTTTGCATTATTGGGGAGAATAAAGTGGTTATGTGGGAGAAAGACCTCACTTGGATTGCCATCTATGACCTATTAGTCATTTGAATAACTTCCCTTTTAATTTGGTGCACATGGGACAGTCTTTTTTTCTTTCCCAGCAGATCGTAAGAATTAAGGGCTCACTGTTTCTACCCTCTCCATATTGGACTGCAAAAAAACCCCCAACTTTTGGAGACTTATGATTTTCTGAAGGATATTTTTAAGGTAAGACTCTATCTGAGAGCTAGCTTGAGGCAAAGATTTTCCACTGTAGTCACAGCTATAGCTGTATCCTTCTCAATTCTTTCTTCTACTACTGAAATGAGAAGAATGTAAGGCATATAAGGATGAGCAAAAGTTTTGCAGTCCAAGGCAACTCCCTGGATACCACTCACAGTACCCTTCCCTTCCCTTCCCTTCCCTTCCTTCACAATTTCTTTGTGTCTCAGGAGTTTCACCAGCTAATTAAAAGTATGCCTAGCCAGCAGAGCAAACCACGCCAGTAACTAAAATAAAGCTTGAGATGGAAGTGTGTTTACTGGCACATGCACTCTTGTGTGGGCACACACAATTTTTAAAAGATGTGAAAGTTCATGTTCTACATCAGAGGAAGGAAGGATCCAATCACACTCTCCTTGAAAAAATATTTCTCAATTTGTATATTTCTTGTACCCTTGAGTAGCTATTCCTTCCACTTACATTTTTTCTAATAAGTCTTTGAAACAGTAAAGTTGAAAGACAGGCTAAAAATCGCAGTCATATGCATGAAAGGCTTTTGAAACTGGAATTTTTTTCATAGTTAAACCATGAAGATTGTAATAAAAAAAGAAGAAAGCACTTTTCCTCTACTGAACACCCTTTTCTACTAAGATTCTTTGTGCATTTGTAATCAGCTATGTGCCAATGCGAGCTGTTCTGGAGGGAATTGAAGTGTGCCAGGCTTTCCCTCTAATTTGAACATGTGGAACATCTTAATGTTTCAGCAAAGGCATATCTGATAGGCAAAACAATGCTTCTCAGGGAAAAGACTAAAGGAGGACAGAAGGCAATGCCATAAATATCCTCTGGAGAAAACAGCTGCTGCTGAAAGCATCTGCACAAGATGTTCCATGGGTCTTTACCTGAGAGTTGTCCAGGCACATGGCCTTGTTGCCATATCAAGAGCTGTTGCAAATATTTCCCATTGTGGTTAGTTTTTGGCTTGGTTTGCATGTGCACAGAAGATCACACAGTCTTAGAAAAGTTGATTGGAAGGGGCCTCCAAACTTAATCTCCTGTTGGGAGTAGGATTGTTGGTACCAGTATATCAGGTCAGGTGTGGTTTTGTCTGGATGCAGCTTGGACAGTCTACCTTTTTTTTTTTTTTATTACATCTTCCAATGCTACCCTCTTGGTGAAGAAACTTTTCCTCATTTTCATTGTGAACTTCCCAAGCTAGTAAATGTTGTGGCTTTTCTACCTTGCCAGGTTTCTGAATTTAATGAAATCTGCTACTTGCCGTCTTTTCTGCAGGAGGGGAACAAAGATTTCCTTCCAGTGCAGTCTAAGATGACATTCTTACATTCTAAGATGACTCTTTATCAGCATTAATGGGCAGTTTAAGTCTCTGTGGTCTTTTCATTTTGCTGGCAAGTTTTCTGGGAATAACAATGTGGTCACTTTTCAGTGTTATACAATTCTCTAACACTTATGGGCATCAATTTGACAGATTACCATTAAAAGAAATGGTTGTAATAGCCTTTCCACAATCAGAGCCATTGCGCTTCCACTGTTAATTTAGCTCACTTTGCATTAGACAGTCACTGAACTGGTTAAGATAACTTAAGACACTTAATCACTGTAGTGTTATTAAGTAGTTGCATACTAATGTGTTCAGATGACTTGCGAGCCTCATGTAATCAGAGGCCAGTTGAGCCATCAAAAGGAAAAGACAATTCTGTCTTGCTGGCTTTGGGTATTATTGAAGTAAATGAAGCATGTTTTAGTCATGGTGGGGTGATACTGGATGATCAGCTCTGGGACTGATGCTCTTTGTTTTTTGCCACAATGTAAAATGAGTCCAAGTATGTTTCTGATGTGCTTCACCCATTTTTTTTTTGGGGGGGGAGGGGTAGGGGTGTGGGTACTGTTTAGCCCTAGAATCAAGTTACATCCAAGATGATGGGAGTTGCAAAGAGATAGCTTAAGTTGTATTTCCAAGACTAATACTTCTGGTCTAGCGAAAACAGAAGAGTGATTTAAAAACACAGTTTAAAAAAAATCGTTTTAAATTTTGTTTACTTCCAGTTGAAATTTTTAATTTACATTATGATACTTTCCAAGCATAAGCACTTGATCTCAATTTGAGAAATACAACACATTTGGTGGAGTTTGTTAATGAGAGGGAGCGATGGGTGATGGAAAAACTGAGCATGAGTAGAAGTAGTCATATATTACATTGCAGGAGTTCCATACGTTGGGTTGGGCTAGGGCTGGCAGTATTCCAGCTTGCTTTTTCAATGGAAGCATTGACTTATTTTGTTTATTAATGACAAGGGAAGAATGGGAAATCCTCAGCATCCTTCTTCACTGTCACTAAGTAATGAGCAGAGTTGCTGTAGGACAGATGTAAGTGAGATAGCATTTATCATTTGGTTGCACACTCTTGTCAAATTAAACTAATATTCTTCAGAAATTCATTGAATTCCTACAGTTTTTTTTCATCATACTATACCTTTGTCTTAATTTTAAAACAGTCCTAAGACAAACCAGGCTAATAATACACTATCGGTCAGATGCATTGACTGTGCGTTTGTGTTAGCCCATAGAATCATAGAATCATCAGGTTGGAAGAGACCCACTGGGTCTCCTTAGCACCTCATCCACCCGTGCCTTAAACACCTCCAGGGAAGGTGACTCAACCACCTCTCTGGGCAGACCGTTCCAGTGTCCAGTGACCCTTTCCATGAAATTTTTTTTCCTAGTGTCCAGCCTAAACCTCCCCTGGTGCAACTTGAGGCCATTCCCTCTTGTCCTGTCCCNAAGCCAAGATGCCATTGGCCTTCTTGGCCACCTGGGCACACTGCTGGCTCATGTTCAGTCGGCTGCCAACCAACACCCCCAGGTCCCTCTCCTCCAGGCAGCTTGCACATATGCAGTGTGGAACAGAGCTAATGGACTGCACACTCCTTCTCCCAATAAATCAATTTTCAGGGCAAGCAGTGGCCATGCATTTTGCATACCTTCTAAGCAGCTGCTGCTCCTGCACAGTACTTGGGCTTTTCCGTTTCAGTCATTGATGAACTACTTCTCAAGATTGTTTCAGTGAGGTGTTGGCAGGGGGAAGGGGATGAAGTGCCACCTTGTTTTTCCATTTGACGTGTAAGAAATCTTGACCATTTCAGTCTGCTAAATATTCTGTGACTTTTCTCCAAGGAGTGTTTTGTAGCCCAGGTGTTTTCTCCAAATGTCTTGTGAAACTTCCCTTGTAATTTCAAGTTATTATAGCATTTTTTTTGTCATACTGACATGTAATTTAATACTGTCTTTTACAGTTATGCTTAGAGATGGCTGGATTTCAGTATTAAGTGAACCACACATTAGTGCTTATGTAACTTAGAAAAGATGCCAAGATCTCTAGAGAAAGAGCATCATTAAAAATAGGGACTATTGTTACTAAAAGTTACCTTTCTGGAAATTCTATATAGCATTTTTCCTATGGGTACTCTCTCCATCTTGAGGCTTTCCTAGTGGCCTTTAAACTTTAATCTGCAGCTTTAGAAAACTTTTTAGTTACAGGCTGAGGCAGATTTTGTTACTTAAGCAAGTCCTCCTGCTGATGGAGTTGTGTGTTTGATTCTTGGCAGAGCTGGGGAAGCACTTGGCTTGGTTTGCTTGCTGTTCATCTTTTTCATTTAGCCTTATGGGAGATCTTGATAACTCTCAATTGCAGCTCAAAGGAAAGAGGAACACGGTGTATTTCAAGAATACTACAAATAAATTATTCTATTTGGTTTAATATGCTTTTTTAAACATTAAGACATGCTGTGCTTCCTTTAAGCAGGACTAAAAATTTCATAGTTATGCATTCAGTAAGGTCAGCGAGATGCGTATCTATACCATTTTAAATGCTTTCCATAAGAAATCGCTTTGCTTTATTAGCATTTGGCTTGTGAAGGGAGGCTGCCAAAATGAAGGAAAGGTTATACCAACAACTGTAGCACAAACTTATATTTTTTTTTCATTTATATGTTACAGTTTTAATTGCTTTTTGAATATACCCTTATTGGTAGACTGGCTGCCTGTTTGTAAGAGGAAGTGAAAGTGGTAGCAAGATAGTTTCACAGTAGTTCTTTGACAGATTGAAACCAGCAAAGCTCCACTGATGTAAGTGCATTTATGTTAATCTATATCTGCCAAGGATTTGCTCACTACTTCTGTTTTTTTCAGTTTGGCATTTCCTCTTGTGCCTTATGCATTATAGTCTTGAAAATGATTATTTATATCATTGCAGTCTGTGTCAAACACTGGAAATCCAAGTGTGGGCATTTATCTTGGACTAGTTTCCCTGGATTCACAAGTGGAAGAAATGGATTTTTTCGGGAAGTGGCTAAGAACAAGGTAGTTTAAACTGTAAGTTGCCTTATGAAGGCTTGTATTGCTCTCTCTGGGTCATATGAGGTGATTAACCTTATAATTTAGGTATCCAGAATCAGATTATATGAAACCTGCTTGCTTTTAGCATCTCTCACCATACCTTATGGCATCTGAAAACATGTTGGCTGTTAATGATGCCGTGTGCTGCAGCCCAGAGATGATACACCATTAGGACAGAAATATGCCGTTATCAAACAATGGTTCAGGAGTGTCCCTGTAAGATATCACAATGTTACATGATAACACCAGTTATGGTCTTCTGGCACAGTCACTATGCAAAATCTTGTAGTGACATGATACAAACCTCACTCTAGGATGTTTGTTTGAAAGTTTCTTAATATGAGAACTGTACTGTGCAACTACTGATGGGTAACAAGGTGAGTCTGACACCAGCTGATGAGGCTTTTTCTATTGTGAGGCTTGCTCGTAATGTTCCAGTGTGTTGCTGAAACCGTATTTAATCATTTTGTGTGCCTTGCGCAATGAGGCCATCATCCCAAATGCAGTGTGTGTCTAATAAGGAGTATAAAAGAAATACAGTACCCATTACTTATATATTCCTTTCATTTGAAGCACCTTAAATTCTGTAAAGAAATGTTTAATAGACTCTTAAAATAGCTCTGTATTTGTGAGACAACACAAGAATAAATTCCAACTACATTAAGCTCCCTGGAAATGAATTTGATTCTATTTTAGAAGCACCATTGATGCCCAGGTGGGTGGAAAAGGAACCCTGTGTGTAGAAAAGTGGTAAAATCATTATAGGAGGCAGGTTATGACAGAAAATCCAGAAGGCTGCATGATATATCAAGTGGGAAGAGAAGTGCTTTCTGCCTTGTGTGCATTATTAAGAATAATAACTATGTGATGGGTGGAGAACTGGAAGAAACTTTACTTAGTAACTCTGCCTTTAGTACTTTTTCTTTATAACAGATCTTAATGTTGAAATATTTGAAGTTAAATGAGTAGCATAAAATAGCTGGAAATGGTTTCATCTTGGTTTTAAGCACCCAGTTAATTTCATAGTGGAATTACAGATAGTTTGCCAGTGCTTTTTATTGCTAGCATACATTCTTGTATTAAAAATGAGGATCAGAAAACTTTACCTTGCTATTACCTTTGGTCCCCGGCTGCAGGATTTCAGAGTGTGAAGTCTCTCCAAAGGGCTATGATGGGATAGCCAGCTCAAAGAATCACAGATACCAGAGGCTACAAATACCTTAGTGATAGGGGGGCACTTAAACTCAGAGAACCTGAAAGTTCATCCATCCATTCATTCACTCATTATGCTGCAGGGACAGAAGCCGCTTTCGCTACAGGAATCAATTGATAAGTAAATGAATTCTACTCAGCTGGAAATTTTTGGAAGAAGGGGTGATGTTTCCATGTGTATTTATCTATGCTTTAGATCCAGAACTGAATGTTAGTGTCAGCTCCCTAAACAAACTGTTTAAGTTTATTTGGATTTAACTCACTAAGTATAGGAGCTTGCTGAGAAATCCATGTGCAGGCTGATTTGGTACAAGCCTTGATACTATTACAAGGTCTATATCTTGATTCACACCTGGCATTTTTTTATTTGGCCAGTTTCTATTTTCCAGACTACAAAGGTCCCAAGCAATGGACGGTCACTGCTGGTTTTAGAGGGTAGAAAGTGTAGGCAATATTTGTTACGCTATCACTGTTTTATTCTTATGGAGTAATGGCATCCTCCATTTCCACATTTCCTGAGCATTTGCAGTGAAGAGGCAAAGCTCTTCTGACTTCTTTTTTTTCTGGCAGTGTGACTGGAAGCACTGAAACATCCATCACACTCCACACAGTGGAACTTCAGGGTAAACTTACCCATTCATCCAGATGCCTGCCCTCCTGTTCATAGTCTTTGGGACATTACCAAGAAAGTAGAATTACTAATTCATTTTTTTCTTTTTTTTTTGGACCAGCAGTCTTGCACAGTTGGAGATATGACATGTTTGTGTTGAGTAAACTCATTCTGTCTGTCTATCTGTCTCCCTCTAGATTCTGAAGTACATCTTCATCACATTTTGGTGTTTTCTGTCCCAGTGGTGCATCTACTTCCACTTCTGCTTCAGCTACACTTATGCTTTTTCCTAAAGTATCTGTTGGTGAGACATTTGTCTTTGGTTAGTTACCTTTTTCACTATCCTAACTTTAGGCATTTTAACTATTTCTAATTTAAGTAATAGACAAACAGAAAAAACACCATTGTTATCTCATCACTAGTCTGTCCCTACACCTCCCTCTTACTCAGGCAGTTCTAACTGGCTTTTTCCTCCACTTATGCATTGTCATCTAGTTCAAGCAGATAGCCTGTATGATGTTCCTGAGGAGGAACAATTTTCTGAAAATTCCCAGTTTCCCTTACCTACCATAGTGTGAATTTTTGCCTGTCAGCCACCTCTCTTGTTAAATGCAAAGATATTCTTCTGGGAGTTGGTGGATTTCAGCTGCTGCAGTGTGGGAAGATTTTACAGAGAAGGCGGCCTGGATGCCGTGAGACTGCTTGGTGCTGAGCAGTTAGCAGTCCTTGAAGCAGAGAGCCGAAAAGATAAACATAGGCCAGCTGGGAGGAACCCAGCAGCTAGTTTGGTGGGAACAACTAGCAGCTAGAAGAAAAACAATGGGAATGAACTGTCAACATAGCTAACTTTAGCATAACTTGATTTCTTAGCACATGAGGTAGTTTAGCCAATAACATGTTACCAATACCTTTATGGACAGCTACCTTTGACCAATAATACACTGTAGTCACCCTCATGGGCACAGAGTGATGTAACAGAATGGGATATATAGAAAAGCAGCTAAGCTGAATAAACATGCACTTGCTCACGGATCAGATGGATCTCTGCATCTGTTTTTCAACACTGCAGAATCACATTTGTAATTAAAACCACTGGATCTCTGAGATACGTGGGACCGACCTCACAACTGGTTATAAATTGATATAGTTTATGAGACAAATAATAATAGGGACTATCCTGACTAAGTTGATTCTCTGTCCAGTTTAATAATTAACCAAGTTAGATGGGCCCTGCTGCTTGAAGTCCTTGATGATCTGGAAGGATATTATTAAGACTTGGCATATCCTTGGTTTTCTGTATATTTTTCTTTGGAGCATCTTAAGTACGTAGCCAGAGTAGGTCATCACTTTGTCCGCCAAATAGCAAAGGAGACACACATCCTCTGGTCTGTCACTTGTTAACTTTTTAGAATCACAGAAAAATTGTTCAGGAGAAGACCTCACAGTAACTCAGTATGTTGTATTGTACCCAAAACAGAGTCTTGAAAAGTGATTCAGTCTGTTCCTCTTTCGCCTCAAGCTCCGCCAGGGGAGGTTTAGGTTGGAGANTGTCTTGAAGAGTGATTCAGTGTTCCTCTTTGGAGAATGTAGTCAAGCACTGTCCATAACCTACTTGGAGAATTATATATATGAGATTATTAATGTGAGTATAGATCCAGAGATACCTGGATCTCAACTTTGACATGGCCCAGAGTAGAAGAATGCCCTAGTTTAGATTGGTGAGTCATGCCCTTTTTACAATACTAACTAGTCATTCTAAAAGCATTGACCTCTTAAACTCTACTGTGCCTTCCTGGGATGTATGTGCAAATGACATACAATGTCTTCAACATTGACTGTAAGAGGCAAAGCATTGCTATCCAGCCAGTTAGTGCCCGTTGCCAAGAACAGCAGCCCTCAGCTGCATTCCTTGCAGTTTCTGGTTTCACATACTGTCTACAAATGTGAACATACTCCTTTGTGCCTGAGAGTTAATGGAAGCACACTCAGCAACATACAAAACACATTTAGACTCATAAAACATAGATAATACCATTTGGTGATGACAGGCTTTTTTAATGGATAGATCAGTCATATTTCCATTCCATTTTCCTGAAGTCTCTGCCTGAAATTAATGAGATAAAGGCAACCGAGGGAATGCGTTTTATGTTTAAAACACTCAAAATACTCCAAAACTTTCTTGTCATCTTTGGAAGCTGACTGTCAATGAAGTGACTTCTTTGCCTACCCAGGAATATATTTTCTGCTGTCCCTTCAGAGCCAGCCACGTGGAGCTTTTTGTTCTGTCTATCTTGGGGCAGGACATTGCAAAGAAAAGAATTCAGAAGCACTTCCAGGTATGGCACCTGTGATTCTCTTAAAGGAGGACAGATGTTCCTCTCTGGACCCTACTGGCTTTGGGCTTCATGAAAGGAAGATGGCATACATAAACCCTTTTACAGTTTTTAAGTTGGAGTGGGAACTGCATTTCCAAGTTAATTAAAGCCAGAGGCACAAGGTCGGCCACTAATTTGTTTAGTTTACTAAAACTGGCCAGAGTTTGCCCTTCAGTTAAGTGCATTTTACTGTAAAACAAGGTCAGACTAAAAAAGGAAAAGAGGAACACTCCATAGAATAACATGCTTTTTGAGAACTGTGCGCTCCTGAGCAATTTTTTGGAATAGTTCTCCCACTAGTGACTTAGTTGCTGAACTTAAACTCTTCTTTCCCTTGGAAAATGTTTCTGTGCATATGGACTTTCAGATAATTCAGATTATGATGTCAGTAGCTATTCATGTGCCTTAATTTATGGTCTGATCACAAGCCGTTTGTGCCTGTAGCATGCCTCTCACTGATACTCAGTCCAAGTCTTCTGCTCTTGTTTCTTTATTGCGTAGAAATTATATGGCCATTATCCAAGTATCTGTGTGTTATTTTGGAAATGGCTTCTGAAACATGGCTATTTGAATTAGGAATTCAGAATTCCATTATTCTTGCTCAGTGCAGTGCCTCTATCTTCGTGACTATCTTTTTCCTTCTTCCTTTCTGTTCCCCACTTAATGGCAGTACAACACCACTTGTAGCAACAGGGAGTGCTGAAAAGCTTGTTTTTAAGGCTTACACCTCAGCAGCAGTGAAACTACATCCTTTACGGTAACTGCTTACTTAAACTACTATGTTCCCTGTTTAAGCTGGCTGCTTCCGTGTAAGTTCTACCTACAAGATCCCAGCTGTGAGATTACAGTGATATGCATGTTCTATTTCTATTCTGTCTATATTGTCTATTATGTCTGTCTATATTCTATTCTGTCTTTCAGAAACTGGCATTTTGGCTGCTGTTTTGTTTGTAGTAATATTATCTTTATACAACAGGCAAGAATCTTTAACAATTAATGTGATGTCGCAGTGTCCTCTTGTTTGTGAAAGCAGTGTGTGTAGAACAGCACTTACATTTCAGAAAAGCTAGAACCTAATCTCCAAGAATGAAGTCAGAGAAAATGTAGTTATTAGGAGACTGGAGCCTCATCAATGACCACAGTAGATCACTTCTGGCTCTGTTTGGCAAACCTCAGTGGTACATACCCAGTTATCAACTCAGTGTAGTGGGATTTGAGACACCTTGAAAACAATCTTGTTCTTTTTCTGTTTCTATTACTTTGATCTTTTGCGCTTAATTGATGCTGAAAAATGCTGGAGAATATCTGAGAGTGCAATGATCTCTTTTCCCCCTTTAGTTTTCTCATTTTAGTTTAAAACTGGCCCTATATAGGATATAAATAGTGAAACTATTTCCATACTGTATTCTGTTCCAGAGGATAGTTAGGCAATTTTCAACTTCATGCACTTGGCATTACTGAAATAAAGCTACTTCTGGCATAGATGTTAGGGCTGCATTGGTGGAGGTTATAAACACAAGTCTGGACTCTATGAAAAAGTGGCAGGGAGATCTTTTATGTCTCAAGAAAGGAGACGAAACCTTTCTTTTAAAGCTTTTCTCAGAAATGGTTCTTGCTGCAAAGCATGTTTTGTAGTACTGCCTACAGCTGCCTCAGAAGGATGAAAGGTTGAAGCAGCCCTGTGAGCATTTGATACTGAGTCCAGGAGTCTAATTATGTCAAGCTTGATGATGAGAGTCTTAAATCATCCCTTTTGGCCTTTTAATTAAAGCAATCAGGCATAAGACTGGTAGCAGAACCACTGATGGTGAGTATTTCCAGCTGAGACTGAAAATTAATGGAAAAGAGATGGTGCAGATTGTAGAAGAAACAACCTTAATTTGGTTGGGCTCTTGTGGTTGTAAGGAGGTAGGTTGGATGAGAAGTGACATTAGAGTGAGAGTTGTCAAGAAATATAACTGTTAAAGTCGAATTAACAATCTGCAAGAATGAAAGGTTGTCCTACTTTTACTTCTTCCTTATCATTTGACAAACTCATCCTACCCATATTCTGTAGTACTTACTCAGCGGGTAAGTGTTTGAAAACAAATGTCTATCTTTCTGCATTTTTTTTCTTAGGGGTCCTACAGCTAGGGAAGGTTGCAGTTAAATGCATGAGGTGCAGTCATAAAAGCAGAGAAAAATAACTGTTTCTAAGGTTAAGTACCCTAAATATGTACACCTAAAAATAGGATACCTAAATAGGTATCATATTTATATCTGTACTGGATCTGGCTGAGATGACGTTATGACGTTAACTTCATAGAAGCTCATATGGTGCTGTGCTTTGTGTTCGTGGCTTAAGCAGTGTTGGTAATGCTGGTGTTTTGTCTGCTGCTGAACATTAATTGCACAGGGTGAAGTTTTCTCCGTGTCAGTAGGCTGGCAGTGGGCAAGAGACTGGGAGAGGACACTGTTGGGATAGTGGCCTGAATCGACCAAAAGAATATTCCATACCATGTGATGTTGTACTCAGCAATAAACACTCAGGGAAAGTAGAAGGAAGGGGGAAGTCTGTTGTTATGGCTTTTTTCTTCCAAAGAAACTGTTACATGTGAGGAGGCGCTGCTTCCCAGGATGTAGCTGAACATCTGCCTTCCTACCAACGAAGATGCGAATACCTTTTTTTGCTTTGCTTGTACACACAGCTTTTGGTTTTCTTAATAAACTGTCAGTATCTCTATCCATGAGTTTTTTGCCTTCCTCTGATGTTTGTTTGTTGGTGGTTTTTTGGTAAGTTTTCTGTTTGTTTATTTTGTTTTTCATTTTAAACCCTGTTCTACAGGAGAGGGGAGTGAGTAAAGGCAGGATAGGTGTTTGACTGCTGTCTAGGATCAACCTATCACACTCTTGTATCCTTCTCTGTATTTTTGGTCAGAAATTGTTGGGAATTGTAATTATGCTCTCTTTTTGCTTTGCTTTGCCTAGCTTTTCCCTCTGTCCTTCACTCTCATAGTCCTGCCTTCAAAACAGGATTAGATGAAACTGATGTATCTGTAAATAGAATTTTTAAAAAAGTTCCTTATGGACAGGATGGCATAAAGAAGGATACTCACTATTTGAAGGGAGAGGATGTGAAGATACTCACTAATGTCTTCCAGTGATGAGGTATGTATTCCTAAGCAGATAGGTTTTAAAAAAATACCTGGCTAAAAGCAATCAGGATCTAGAGCTGTTTTGTGGATAGCTTTTATTTCTTAACAGGCTACACAGGAAACCTCTGTCTGAGCTTTAGGGGAAAAAATTGGATCTGAGCCCAAACTTTACAGCTGATACTGTTATCACTTCCTACAACTGAATTAAAATATGCAAGTGAAATTAGAGTAGGTTGCAGGAGGTTGTTTATTATTTCTGTTATGTAAAACTTTATGTAATTTGCTTTACATTTTTGGACCAAGTCAAACTAAAAGCCTAGCTGCTTCAGGAGTTTAAGATGTGGATGCAGATTCTCTTAAATAGAATGAATACTAAGACAAAAATATATTACAAAATAGTCAAGGTTTTAATTTGTCTTTTTGTTTACAAATGTTTAATGTAACCTCTCCAAAGTCTTCTCTTTCACTATCAGGTCAAGAAACCTGTCTTTAGATACATGACATTTGAATTGTCCATCTTTGCTTAGAAGTCTATAAGTTGTAGATTTTATTAAAAATAGAAAGGAAAATGATAAAGGAAAGCAGCTGAAAAGCCGAAGCAAAGGGACAAAAGTTGATGTGATAACATTAGGCTCTTCTTAGACCTGTACACATGGGAATAACTGACCTTTGCCCAGTTATGTATATTTCAAGGTTAATAGGTTCATTGACACTTGGAGATTTGTTCTAAGGAATCTATGCTCCTTTCTGTTGTGCAGACTCTGTCCCAAAGTATATACAACAGTGCTTGAATTTCTGGTGTTACTAATTTCATGTGATGTTTCATCTCAGTAGAATGAAGAAACTGTCAAACCACACATAGTTAATAAATTTGTTCCTTATGATTCTATTTCTTCTCATTGTAGTGAGATTAATAATGCACTTGCTTGTGGCTCATGCATCATTTTGGCTATGAAAAATGAAACATTGTGCACTGCACTCTTCCTTCCCCCCACCCTTACTTTTGTTCTCTAGCAGTGAATATTTTGAATGTCTTCAGTTTTGGAAGACCCAAGTATCTTAGAATTAATCAGAAGATAGATTCCTGAAATTCATATGGAACTCTTCGAAGGTATCATAGGTGCCACAGAGTAAACAACAAACCATAGTGGACCTGGATATGGGATCTTTTTCAAGAACTAATGAGACTAGAGCCTTTTCCCTACTTGATTAGGTCACACAACCACTTGCTTCTCTCTTCAGTCCTAATATGGAGATCACTGTTGGTCTTGGAAGGTCAGGCAGAAAGTGCTCTCGAGACTCAAAAGAGCAAGCAACATGAAGTATGGCATATAGTAATACAAGTATGCATAACTATGAAAGTATCTCCCTGATTTATATACAAAGTAGCTGAGAAAAGCATAACCTGGTGATATTCTTCAGACTTCTGCATAAAACTTGCAAGTATTTTTGCAAACCTGAAGAGTTTGAAACATTAATGCCATCTTTGTGGTATCCTGTTGCTTTCCTCAAATCTTTTCCACACCTCTTTATTTTGCCTTTCTTTATCCAAGACAACAATTTAAACATCAACAACAAAATATCAGTACGCTTATTCTGCTACTACGTCTTATGTTCCTTTAGCTCTGCTTATCTCTATCACTCTTAGGCAGCAGATTTCTGGATCAAACAGGCTTAATTTTACTTCTACTCCCAAGGTTATTGCTGGAAGCAAACTTTAAGATTTCTGAACCCCAAAGCAGCTTACTAATTTTAATGAATTCAGCAAACCTGTTAACCATTGTGTACTTTGTTTGTTCTCTTTTGAAAGGCACAGGAGTATTCTTCAAGGTCACTGATATATTATTGGCAGACCTGAGAATAAAACTCAGTTCCTGGGTCTTCAGTCTTGGGCTCAACCCAAATAATATTTTTGTACTTTTCTGTATGTATACAGTCTCCTGCCTGCTCAAAATATCACTGACCCTAGTGGAATATAGCAGAGGTTGATTAAGGATGATATGTTTATCAGTTTTTATAACTGCATCCTAAACATAGAATAGGTTCTTTCATTCTACTAAATTTGCCTTGATAGCAGGATTTGTGAATCTTAGCATTTCTTCATATCTCAGGAAAATATCTTAGTTGATATGAACTTTTTTAGTTTCAGGATTTAACAGTCTCAAATTGCCAAAGCAAAACATGTTTGAAATACAAATAGTTTTATTCTTTCAGTGAAGCAGACTGAAGCCACTACCTTTACATCATAAAAACAGCTACCGTTCTTTGGAAATTTGTTCCAGGTCTGTGATCATCTTGACAAATGTAAACAGAGCCTTGAGTTTGAATAAAAAACATAAGAAATCAGTAAATTCTATGCAATTTAGGCATTTGGAATATATTACATGTAACCTACACGAAGCACAACAGATAAGTACTTCCAAGGAGCTATCTGAAGCACATCTGCTAGTGACTTTAAATCATAACAGGTTTTTTTACAGTTAACTGTGAAGAGAGCTTTAGGTGAAATACAGCTTGGCTGTTAGGCCTAGAACCTGGTTGATCCACAAAGCTAATCAGGATTTGGTAATGTTAAAACTTCAGGATCAGGGAAAGTAGTAGCTCACCTGGTGGAATTTCATTGGTTGTAGAACATCACAAAAATGATCCACCTCAAGCAATACTGAATTTTTGAAAATATAGTTTGAGTTGTGTGGGATGCCAGGGTAATGAGAGGTTTATGCAGGTGTTTTCCCACTTGCCAGGTTAGTTTTAATTGCCATATGTAGAAGGCAATTTGTGTTAAAGGGAAAAAGCAACATGAGCCAGATTGGGAGGTGACATAAAAAGTGTGTAATTTATACACAGCTACATTGGTGTTTGTGCACTGTGATCTTATGTGTGCTGTGTGTTGTGGGGCACTACAGCCAGTCTGTGGACTGTGGATTGTATTAATACCTGCTGCAGCCCAGTCCTGCCATCTTCAGAGTCTGAAATCATCCAGTCCGTAGCAATGCACCTGAATGGTGCATTTTCACTGGCAATTTAACTTTAGGTCTGAATTCTGTCTTCCTGCCTCTTCCTTTCAACCAAACATTTGCCAACAAGGGGTGGTGATAAGAGTTGGAGGACAGTGCTGGAATCCCTTCCTGACTGCTGTGATCTAGCTGCATCTAGAGGCAAGCTCTTTTACGGAAGGGTCCGCTTCTTTCCCTCTCTGCTGGGTAGCCTGTGTGAGAGACTGAGCAAATATTCTTTCTCCCTTTTAAAAAATGAACCTCCAGCTTTTTAGGTTGTATTCCAGCTTTCACTTCTAAGCTTAGTTTTCCACAATAGAGCAAATGCTGCAAATGAAAGGGAAATTTCCCCTTCTGGGAAAGCTGACAAACATTTCTACTGTGCAGTTTAACACATGGTCTGACATTCCTAGCTTGGTGGGAGTTATAATGTTCTCTAGTGTTTTTTTAGAAGGAACTCTCACTTCTTTACGAGATGATCAACAAATAATTTTGTTCCTGAATGATTTTAAGGAGGCACAGTGTTCACAGAAACCTTTACATTAGCAAAGGAATGGTATCTGCCAAAACGGAAACAACCTTTTGTGCTCTTGAAAGCCATTAGGAAAAGGTCACATTTCTTTCATTGTAACTTTCCTAACATGCAAACCTGCAGTCGGTGATATAATGCAGAAGTTGTGTGACTTTTAATATCAACAAATTTGAATTGGTCCTGGAATACTTAGAAGCCTCCAAGTATCTCAAATGTTGCTTTCCTGAGAGGGGCCAGATTGATTGCTAGTCTCGATTATATTCTATGTGCTGGCAGCAGGTACTTGAATGGGAAAGAGTGGAAAAAGGCTTTGTTTAATGATGGTCCATTGCTTTAACCATAGCAGGCAGAGGGCAGTGAGTATGTGTATGTAGTGTGTTCAAAAATTTAAGGCTGAGAATCTTTCGGTAACTAATACTGGTATCCATTGGTGACCCTTTGCTTTATATTTCCTCATCCAAATCTATCTAAGCAGAAAACTGCCTGTAAAGCAGACACTTGATCCTTGCTCTAGGCGCAAGAGGGAGGAGAAGAGAAAACAAGATTATACTGAGTCAAGATAGGTAGCTGGCAAACCACTGTAAAAGTCACGTTTCCCATGTCCTCCCTCTGTGCTTTTTTAAATTGTTGGCTATTGGGTTCTCCCGGCACCTGTTAACATCCCTGGCAATGCCAATGAAGAATTAGTAAATGTGTTACTGAGGAAAAATGAAGAGAAGAATTCTCCATGTATCAGCAAGAGAAGTGGTATCACAGCCAATTTTTTGTGGGGACTGTTGAGATCTGAGGGTGGACAGTAGAAGAAGGATGAAATTGAAGGAGCAGAACACTTTCCACAAGCTTTAAACATACATTAGTGCCAGAGACAAGATCAGAGTGCCAAGAAGCTCAACAAATATGTGCTGGCAGCTTGTGCAAAAATTAAAAAAAAAAAATCGAAAAGGAAATTATCCCTCTTCCAAAGCAACAGAAGGAAATTGTATCCTCCTTCCCGTACCACTATGGAGTGAAGGGGAGGCTGTTTCACAGTATAAAGAACAGAAAAGCCAAAGCTCTTTTTGCTCACTTAATTTGAAAAGCTTTACTTCTTTTTAGTAGAAAACCCTTATTTGGGTACCAGCAGCTACACATGTATGGGTTTTCTAAATTCGCCAGGTGCAGATTCTTCCCTTCTTGAACTACATGTCTTGCCAGCCCATCCTGAATCAACCACCTTGTCTGCCAATCTGCACCTTGTGTCAGCTAGTGCTATGGCTGCTCATACAAACCCAGCCTGTACCTAGAAAGCAGAGTTCACATCTCGCTTTACACAACTTGTTGCTAAGCTTACCTAGTTTCTTCCAGTCTGTCTTAAAATAGTAGTAACTTCTGTTCACAGTGGAAAAGGTTTGTGATCAGGGAGATCGTTAAACAGTAGAGAATATAAATTTTTTTTTGGCTGGGGAGGGGAATGGGATTGGGAATTCTGGGAAATGGGTATTACCAGAGGTATTTCTTAACTGCTGGAGCAATAAACAAGCCAAATCATATCCTCATTATGGAAAAAAGCACTTAGAAGTTAGTCTCTTGACTTTGCATTTAATTTCAAGGACTGGCTGCCTGGATTCAAATGAGCACCTGAGCAGGCACCAGGGATACTCCAGATACCTGTGGGTGTCCCTGGCACGGGAGAGCTGCCAGAGCTGATGTCCTTGCTGCCAGCAAGGTTTCACACCAGTGCAGGGCGCTGTGGCTTCTTTTGCTGTCAAAGCTGTATTGCCAGCTTTAATTTCTTTACATTTCAGCAGGAATTTTGATGAGCATTTATTTCTTTACTCCATTTAGCCTGACTCCTACTCTAGTCACATGAATGAGTTAATTTCCTCACATCTGCAGCAGGGAATGAATGCAATTTAAAACTGGTGCATTTTAATCTGTGGGTATGTGTATATGGTACAAGCAGTACTATGCTTATGTAGTAGAAGAAGGCAATGAGATAGGGCTATGGCAATCAAATTTTGTCAGAAAATATGTAGATGGTGGGAATATGCGTTTTATAACTTGTCTCATAACAGCAATTCCAGAGTTCTTTCTGAAATCTCAGTAGGAATAAAGCTTGTCTTCTCTGTGTGTGCAGAATTGTCTAAGCTTCTTATATAGTACTGCCCACTCAGTCTTGAATAATCACTTTGGATTCAGGGAATCATTTTTATTCTTCATGCTGGTGTGTACATCATAGGATTGTGAATGTCTTGGGAAGCGAAAAAGCATAAACTTTGGAAAACCTACCATTTGGTCCTCTATTAAATAAACATCTTCCTACAGCATTGGCAAGAGCAGGATGGTAAACTTATTTTAGTGCTTGTGAAGGTGGTCAGGAGAGATGAATGTGAACCTGTTTGTATTGTTGAATATCTACAGAATGAAAAAATATTACATATTTGAGTAATACAGGTTGGTTTAACTATGTCTTTAATAATTAGAGCTTTACAAAAGCAGGTAGAGAGCATTTTATTTTAACCTTTAGACCAATAACTGCTCCTTCAAGGAAATGGACACATTTTTCTGAATAGGAATACTTTTATTGTTCAATTGCCATCTAAATTAATAATTTCTATGGAGCAAATGTATTAAGTACTGAATATCTTCTATTGAATTTCAGAGTGCTTTCCTGTTACTGGTCATGTCCTACTCTACATGTTGTCAGCTTCATTACTAGTTTTCTGATGACCTTGTAACCTCTACCTAAAAAGTAGAGCTGTCTTGTCTTGAAAAATGTGACTACAGAGGAAGCAAAATCACCTAGAAAGTGCTTTCCTTCCCCCTTTTCCTCTCACAGGTCTACAAGGACTGCAAAAATTTCTGGATACAACCCACACAGTTATTTATAATAAAAGAAGATGTAGAGATCCCTACTGTCTTTAATAGGAGTATGAAATAATTATTAATTTATGCATGGGCTTTTATAGGATAAAGTCTACCTACAGCAGGTTTTTCCTCTCATAATTTCCTTTGTTTGTTTGCATCACGCTCTCTCTGTCTCTACATGTCAGTACAGTTTGAAAGGGCAAAGTAAAATCAATGGATACTAGGATTATACTTTCTTCATTGTCAGTATTGGTGTCTTGTGGAGACCAGCAACCCATGTTTCATCTTTAGTTTGGTGTTTCTTACTTGTCAGGAACACAACTACATCTTCTGATGTTACCTTGAAGGATTTGAATTGCAGCCCTTCCCTAGTGGTAAAATCAGATCAGGTAATATGTATGTCTGCTAATTAGAATGTTTCTTTTCCACATTGTCTTGAGAGGTTTCTGGCTTTACTTCTGCTGTTGCAAAGGTATAAGAAAGGATTAAAGCAAGTTAAATCAAAGAAGTTACTCCTGATGCACTATGAAATGTAAGCATTTCTGTCTGGACATTCTGAGTTTGAGCTGCCATGTCAGACCTATTATGGGATCTATTTGTGAGAGATACTTGCCTGGCTACTTCTTCCAGTTTGGAGGTATGTTGCCTACTTTGGTTATGTTTATGACTAAATATCCTTAGCTCACTGCTGTGCCTTCCTTATCTTTTCACTTGAAAGTTTATGCTTCCAACAATATCCAGGAACATGAGAATGCACCAGAGCTTAACTTCAATTTTATGTACGAAATTACTTAAACCTTCCTGCCTGTGTCTAGTTTTAGAATTAAATGACTACTGCTTGTCCTGTCCCAAATCCAAGCGCAGAATTTTCCAGTGGTAAGGTATCTTTTGTCTATCCTTTTGTTTTGAGTTTATTTTTAACTATACTATTACCGAATTCACTTTAAGTTCATTTTGAGCAGTTGTGTGGTCCTTCCTGAAAGATACCATGGTACATTTTATTATATCACACCTTGTAAAGAGAAGGAATTATGGCTTAACTAACCCTGAGAACTATTAGGAAAGAAAAAGTGTAAACTATTAAAAAAGGTGGTGCATAAACATGTAAGAGTAATCTAGAATGGATCCAAGACCTAGGAAGATAAAAGTCACCACCAGATTTTTTCTCCTCCCAGCTGATACTCACTGCACCGGAAGGCTGAGAACTTGACGTCAGAAGAAAAGGGCAAACATTAATTTCTAAGCACTTATTGCATTACTGATGATCCACAACAGGAACTGGATCATTTGAATTGCAAAAAGAGGTTGGTTTGTTTTTTTTCATGAGATTGTTAGAGCATTAGTTAAAACGCCACTGGATTTTCATGCGATGCATGTACTTCTAGTTGACTGTAAAGAAATTATTGATGAAACAGCTCTCAGTTATCTGTTGGAGTCTTACTCTGATTTACATGGAATCCAACTTTAGCAGTCTAGGTAGAATATCCCTGACCAGAGCCAGCTGTGTGAGTAAAATGGCAGTTACCTGGGGCAGCAGTGTGAATGGTAGTAAAAGCACGGTGGTAAGCAAGCAAGGAAACTCAGTCACCTAGCACTGGCCACACCAATATGTGACCTGCACTGTCTTAGGGGTGATGACGAAGCAGCCAAAGGCACTGTCCTCTTTAAGTGGTCCTAAGCAATGAGAATGACCTTGTACTGCTTAGCCCCTTAAATAAATGACTACAGTTATGCTGCCTGCATCTTGATTCCATCAAGCACCTGACCCTGTAACTGCTAGAAGGAAAGGTTCTGCAAATATTGGGACCAGTAGGATGAATGGTGACTGGGTGAGAGGGAAGGCCTGGAGACTTCCCATGCTCCTCTAACTGCTACTTCTTGTTTGGCAGCTCTGCATTTTCCATGTGTCACAAAGCAGGTGTTTTGAGGGTTAGCGAAAACACACTAGAGGCAGAAGCAGATGGCATCCTGCTAGGGATGCGGAACTTGACATTTGTCTTCAGCAGACAAGCAGGGATTTTGCTGTGTAGTGTCCTTACTGCTGTGCATACAGAATATAGCAAGATGTTGCATTAGAATGGAATAGAAACCTTAAAGCAGGATGTAGATGACACTATCCTACCCAGCACATTTCTCTGTAGGAGAATTCCATTAAAAATGAAACATGTAAGTAAATCTTAGCTATCCCATATTCTGTCTCAGTTTTTATGCAGAATTGGAACACAACTGAAACATCTGAAATGTTACCGTCCACTTCAGTGGCCTCATCAAAGTCACATGTGAGAAGCCGAATACAGAGCCCCAAGAGACAAACTGTTCTTAGAATCCATACCAGAGATTACAGGATTCCTAATTCAAACACTTTTAAGAGTCTAAAGCTGGTACATTTGAGTCTTCTGAGTTACATTGTCTTCTGTCTCTTACACTAAAAATCTTCTTTTTCCTCAAAGGGAGGGAACGATGTGCTACATGATGTTGGTGTATGCTGCTTAGCAGCTAATGTGTTCTTTAAGGAAGTGGCTGGACTTGTGCTCAGTGAAAGAAAATTTTGTTGTTGTAAGATTCGTAAAAAAAGACCAGAAAAACTTTAACAAAATCCTGACATTTGATGCAAGTATAATTATTTCAGCCCACGAGGTTCAGGGTCAAAAATGTATTTCTGTTTTTTTTTAGTGCTGCTCTATTTAGCATGTGGCTGCAATAACACTTTATTGAAGGGAGAAAGTCAAGCACAGCCCTTGATCTTGTACACCAGGATGTCTCATTTCCATGTGTGCTCTCTTAAAGACACATAAAGGAACTAGAGCTATCTTTGGTTGGATCGTATTTCTGATGAGATATTTTTAGCAAGCCTTTTTCATCAACCGCATCACAAAACAGCTGGGAGCCTAAGATGCAATTCAGTGTCTTTTCATTAAGGTTTCTTTCATCTGCAAGATCTTGGAACTAATAACTGTGACCAAAGCAAATCTGCCCTCAGGCAAGGAATGCTGGACACAGCCATTCATTCTCACTCAACTCCTCGTGGGAAGGTTTAGACTTAACTAGCATGCAGCTAGAAAAGTATAAATTTGCTGAGGCTGTGAAACAGTAATCCATTGACCCTGGGCAGTGCTGAGTGCCTGGGTCATGGGCCAGATTCCAAATGCAGCTCAGCCCCACGCCATTGTAGCTGAATAAGCGGTAACAAAATGGCTATAAAGAAGCAAAACTCTGCTCTGGTTGTCAGGACATCATTTAGGGTAAGGAAACCACAAGAACTAAACCACAGCACTCAGTGACATCAAATCTGAAATATAGCTTGTAAGCGAATGGGTAGCATTTTCTTTCCAAATATGTACAGGTGCTCACTCAGCACTCTGTGGCTGGTATCATGGTTGTGGGGAATGGGATGCTCACTCCAGCTGCTAAGGAGCCTGTGGCCTCAATAGGACCCAGCTGAAGGACTGAGGCTGGTAAGCATCTCAGCTGGGAGGAAGGTGGCCTACCTTATTACAGAGAGATGCTGGAGGAAGGTTGGATGCGACAAACACAAGCGGAAGGTTGGAGAATTAATGAGGGAAAATGTAGAAAACTGTCCTAAATATTCTCAGAAAAGGAGGTAGCAAGATGTTTAAGATCTACTTTTTGTCTAGTTGAAGTACAATATATGTTCTTGTTTCTGGAGCTTGTGGCCTTCTAGCTTGAATTTCAGACCTTTGCTTTTGCAGTTTAGGGTGACTAACTAATTCTGAGGACCTAAGATGCTAAAGAACACAATGTACCTTTATGATTGCATGTGAACAGTACAAGATGAAGGAGTAATTGGCAAAATACTTAGAGAAACAGGCATATCAGAAGTGTTTGCAAAGAATTAAAGATTTGTGCATTCCTTGAAATGAAGGCCCAAGTTTCGAAGAAGTTTCACAGTACAAAGAGTTCAGACCCTAAGGCAAGTGGATGTGAAATGAGAAGATATTGTCCAGCTAACTTAATGCGGTCCTAAGCAAGTCACTTCTCTGCTCTAGACTTTAATTTTCCACATATGTGCATTCCACATCTGATTAGTTTAATTTGCAAAAGTTTGAATCTTTTTATTTCCTTTGACATCCTGTGGGTTGTGGGATATTAATGGATCTTACATTTATATGTTTTTTCATTCACAAATTTGGTAGATTGGTAACAAATGCAAGCTTTACTTCATGTCATCTGGAGATTTGGCCTGTATTCTTTCACTTCTCTGACATAACATTTCAAAGTGTTCCACAGTTTAAAAATTATTGCCCTATTTTTTCAGGGGAACAAATTGAAGCATCGAGAAAGCAGTAAAATTGCCAAGGTGCCCACAAACATTTCATGGCAGAGTGCAGAGTCAAGTTCCCTTCTCCACACACATTTCTAACTAATGTTTTCTGAATTACATGATATACTAGTGGGCAGGAGTGAATTTCTGAATCAATGCTGCTTAATTTGGGCAAAGTTTGGATTTGGATATGAGTCCTGATCTGGCACATTTTCAAGAAATCCGAAGTGTCTTCTGCTAAATTGATTGCATCCAATTGTGATTTTGTCAGACCTTGTGTCATGACTGGTAGTAGAGCCAGAATCTCATCTTGTAATTGAGTCCCTTCATTAAAGTATTGCTGCCCAGATATATTGACCTCTTCCCAGAGATAATTTTCAATGTAATTGAGTATTTGGATGGGAAGGAAAGATGAAACTCCCATCAGTCATGAAGTATCTTCCAGATTTCTGATGTTACTGGGGAAAGACTAATTTACACAGTTGAACAAATCTATCACTTAGTACACAATCCACAAATTTCTTCTCATCTTTCTACTTTATAAGCAGGATCTGGATACTACAATAAGAGATTAAGTGACTTTTATCATGGATTTTATGAGCTTTGAAACTAGACCTGCCTTAACTCTGCTGTAAGTCAGTGGGAATTGAAATTGCTTATGAACTTAACATATGACTGCATTTAGCAAATAAGACTTTGGAAGCCACAGGTGTAATATCACTTCTATTACACTTCTATGTATTTTTAAAGCTTTTTATTACTCAATGTACTAGGTAGTGATCCAAGAAAACAGAGGAACCTAAATTGCATATGTCTAATGGTATGCAGTGAGGAGTTTGATGCTTGCCACCATAAACAGGGACTGGAACCTGTCACTCTAATCACTGCTGATTATGAACCAGGTTTGCTGGATACAGAGTTGAGGGTGTCTTTTCATTATGTTGCCTGGTACTGTGGTTTCCAAGATGGCTCATCAGCCTCAACACAGAGCAATGCCGTTACATTACAGCTCAGGGTCATGTGCAGAGTTCCTGGAAACTGGGAATGGAGAGTGGGTGAAATGTCTTTGTGGGGTCAGATTGAATTAAAGCAAAGAAGCACAGCTGGCCTTTGGCTAGTTAGGAAAGAACTGGGACATCTGTGTATTGTGCATCCTAGAGCTAGTGTGGTGCTGGATTAAGCCCAGTGGGATTTATTAGTCCTGGTGTTGGGCTGTACCATTAACCAGGAACAAGATAATACTAAAAATAGTCTGGACATGTTTGTGGTGCTGTCCCTTAATCTATTTTCCATCTGTCTCTGTACCTATGGCATGGATACTTGGTAACCTGGATAATCCACACAAAGAACTGATTAAGAAGAATGTCATTTAATAGGTGGTTAAAAGGGTCAACTGCAAGATCCTGCTCTGGCTTCTATTTTACTTTAATCACAAGTCATCTCTGCCTACAAGTGGGAAATTAGAGGCTTTGAAAATCTGTCATCGTTGCTACAGAAACATTCAGAATGGCTCAGTTTGAGTCTGTTCCAGTGAGTGTTCTGCATTTCTGAAACGAAAGGCCGTGGCAGATGTTCTTCGACTTAGGAAAGCAGATCACTTTACTTGTTTCTGCTGTTGGATTCTCCTAAGGGTGTGGGAATCACAGATCAGATCAGGGTCTATGTCTGTTTCATCCCCTCTTCTATTTTGGAGTCCCCAGGTGGCTCAGGGGATGTTACGGTTCCCTGCTGCAAGCAGATATGAGGCAATCTGTTCTTCTGGTCGCTCCTCTTCAGACTGACTCTGATCTCCAGCTGCTAGCTTTACAGTCATGCTCATCAAATCTTGAAACTGTTCCCGCAGTGTACACCAAAACCCTGTTGAAATGATACCAAAACCTGTTGGATGCCAGGCCTCCAATATGCTTAGTGCAATGTGCCCTGACTGCCACATACAGGAAGTAAAATTGATTGAGTGAAGTATGGAATAAACTGGAATGGAATAAAAAAAAGGAAAAGGGAGAAAAAATGCAATCCACGGCTTAGAAAAATCTAATTCTCTCAAGGTGCATTGAAGTCTGCAGAGCAGTTATCTTTCTGTGACTCATAGCAACCAGCAGTGTAACCTTTAATAGCCTTGGAGAGATTTAAGTTTTGGTGATTGTGGTCACGTTGACTCTCATCTTCTTTTCCCAGAGCCTTTCAGCACTGCCCCACATCAGAGATTTTCTTTCAGTAGATGGAGGAATGAGTGGTCTGACTGCTTTGAAGGAAGTGTTTAATAAAAATTGATGGATACAGTGCAAGAATCATCCCTTCCATTAATCTTGGTGGGAGTAAAGTTATTAGGCTTTGATGGAGTTGTGCTCTCTGCTAAAGTATTTTGTGCCTGAGATGCTTGTGTTTACCAGGCCTGAAAGGTGACAGAGGGGAGGGAGATAGAGGAAGGTGGTTTGTGAAGGGAATTTGGAAGCAAAATTAATTTGAGCTGTAATTGATGGGAGGTCAGGAAATACTAGACTTTAAGGTCAAGGTCTTTCTTTTCCCCAGAGGTACAGCAGATAAATATCTACCCTATCAGTTAAGTATCCACCTTTGTAGTGGCTATCTTGATTGCATTGTTTTTTTTCTCTGTAGGAAAGCAGAAATATTTCTCTGAGCGAAAAGGAAATTGTTCAGACAAGATATTATTTTTACTGTTTAATTCTGACATCTTGTCTCACGTTCCAGGTTACCTCTATCTGAGTGGTGGAGAGACTGTGAAGTGCAGAACTGGTATCAAGGATCCATTCCTTGTGGGCCTGTGTGGCTTAAAGAAACAGATCTCAGGTCAGCTAAGGTGGATAATAAATACTACTGGGGCAATCTGGCACTCCAACAAGTTCTGTGCCCCTTGGACCATATCGTGTGTCCTTTTCCAAGGCCATACCTGCCCACCGCAACCCTTGGGCAAAAGAGCAGAATATCACTTCTTTCTGCTCCCTACATTTTTTTTTTTAAATTTCTTTTCTCATTTTTATTTTTGCTCCTCTTTTCTCAGTTTAAGATTGAAATGAAAAATAAGTTTGGATGCTTCATGCTGTGATCCAGAGGTACGTCAGTGTCCAGCAGCAGCTGTCATTGATAAAACTGAGTTTAACCTCCTAGTTGGTGATTCATGTCTACCCTCATAATTTTTCTGCCACAGTGAATGCTGGATTTAATAATACAATTATTCAGCAATCATCTAGTTTATATTAACAATACTTTATGAGGCCTAACTAAATATCAAAGTGAAGGCCCACAATGTATGCTTTAGTATGTGAAAAGGTTTATTCTCAGGTTTGAACATTGCTTCGTCAGGCATAAAAGTCCACATTTACCTTACAATAAGAGGATGATTTAATAGTAGTTGTTATTAGTGTTGCAATGGTCAGTAATTTCAGTAAAAACTAAGATCTTTCCAAAGGAAATCTCTCAGCTACACAGATAAGTAGGTATTCAAATTGGCTTGCCCACAGGGCAGTATAGAATGAAAAAACCTTTGGAGCTCATACAGGGGTGGGTCGATACAGATAAGAGTTCTCTTTTTACATTTTCCACTCTAGCTTTTGTATTTTTAAAATCTGTATTGCATTTTGCAAGGAGATTTATTTCACTTTTACCTTGGCTTGGATTAAGTTTAGTTTCAGGGTTATCTTGTTATTCTGATTACCAAAACCGGGTTGGGAACTATCTCTTGCAGTGTCAGGCTCTCCAATACAAAGTAACATCCAAGGACAATGCCATGTTTCTCTCTTCAGTTAGGCAGGCTTAGGGTTTGAAAACATCAATATTGGTGAGAAAGAAATGTCTTCTGATGAGTGCATGCATCTCAATGGTTTCAAAATACAGGATTATGCCCTGTAAACACCCAGCTCCTTTCACACTTGTGTTAAATTCTTGGCATTCTCAGACTCCAGCAGAAATAAATTATGCCATCTGTTTGCATGTTGTATGAAAAATGATTTCATGTTGCTGGTTTTCCATTTTTACCTTTTAAAATTTCATTTCACTGTTCATATCCCTGTTACAGTATTATATAACAGAAAACAGAAACTCTGCATCTCCCTTTACCAGTAGTTTCTTATTTGATGTGCTTTTATCATGTTCTCTCGTCTGTAGCCCTTTCTGAGGAAAACAGTCAAAGCCTTTTCAATGTCTCTTTGTGTGATCTTTTCAAAGCTCTTGGCCATTCTTATTACCCTTACCTAAACCTTTGCTTCTGTGATATATTCTTCGAGGTGGGAATAGCAGAGGGCCCGTGCAGCAACTGCATCACATTGCAGATCATAGTGACATTTGTACTTACCTGTTTGTGTCAGTATTTACCTAAAACCAACCAGAATCTGGATGTCACCAGATGCTGTCTGGATCTTCAGCATTCGTGTCACACCGGTATGTCATAGTTACATTGAGACTGAATAGATGCAGGCTGTAAGCCCTCCTTTTCTGGGCCTGAATTACTAATGGTGTTAAATAAGTTGAGTCTGGAGGCTGATCTTTGAGTAAATTTACTTCTAACATCCATGGGACTTCCACTACCCTTTCAGAAGCACACATTTCCTGTTAGACATTTGCTTGAAGTTCTGAAGATAATTTTTGCTTCTTCTATTTTTCACGTCCCTGTATGTAGTCCAGAAATCAGAATGAGTATTGCATGTGGGGAACTTGAGCAGCAGCAAGTGAAAAGACTCTCCAAATAGCTTCACAAGATTTCTGCCTGCTTCTCTTTTTAGTGTAATGAAATCTATGAAATACAACAGAAATCTTTTGCTGAATTGACAGAAGTATCCATCTTGTTAACAAACAGAATGAATGTTCCAAAGCTTTGGTGATATCAGCATGCTTACAGAAAACTTACAGCATAGCAACGACTTACTAGGTAGTTCAGATTAATAAAGCCATACATTTAGGTTCTGGGCAGGGATAAATATCAATAAAATAAGAATAGCTTACTGAATCTCATGGATATTGCACTGGTAATAGCTCGAGAAAATTTCTCTTGCACTCAGTTTGGTAACCCATGCATTTTGCAGCAGGTAGGAATGGAATCCTACACCTTCAGTCATCAGATATATTGAAATGTCTATAACTTGCATACTGGCAAATGGGAAAGATTGACTTTACTTTTTTTTTCCCCCCTATGTGTCTAAGAAAGGTAAGGAATAAACTTGTATTTTCTCACTTTTTTATTCCTTTCTCCCCTTCTTTTTATTTAAGTTGGAGGAAATTTTTTCCAAAGATTGCCCTTATTCTTCATGTACAGAAAAGGATATGTCAGAATTCAATATATGTTAAATGTCCTGCAGTGAGAGTTCTGCTTGTAACAAATAAAAGCAAGAGGCTTAGTGATTTTTTTTCTTGCAGTTTTCATGAGCTAGTAAAGAGGGGTTTGACTTTAAAATACATGCCATGCCTTAAAGAAACAAATCCTGAAGATGTTCTGGAACTATTTTTAGTGCCAGTTCTGAAAGAAACACAAACCAACCACTTATCTTTGGCTCTTTGGTATAAATGTACTGGCTTGGTTTATTGTATTTGTTTACTGTGAAAAATTCCCTAGGCACATATATAGTCCCATGTCCTGATTTGGGAGTCCTTTAAGCACAGTTTTGATATCTACAGAGAGAGCAGATATTTACAGAAGATTTTGGTTGTTAAGGTGAAAGAAGAACAAGTGATCATCATCTTTGGCTCTCAGTGAGACCATTTACTTTTAGGTAGCACTGCATTTGTTTGAACAAATGAGGATGGAATGGGCCTGTCTGATACTATAGTACATGTAATTACTAATGGGAGCTGTCTCACAGGTGCCTCTCAGATGAAGGTTTGAGTTAGGGCTTATTTTGTCTTTATGTCATCTTAATGCTCTTGATGTTGATAGATCTGGTCCTTTCTACAGTGCAGCAGGGTTGTCTGCTTGATTGGAATACAGTTGATTAGCCTAACATTGAAGTGTGACCACAGCTGTATTTAGATATTTGCAGCATATGTCTGATTACTGTTTGGACAGAGAGGAGGGTTGGTATGTGACTGAGCTTAAAAGCTGACTTCCAGCTCTCCCTACCTTCTTTCTGATTCAAGTCATGAGATTCCAGTCTGCAGGGTTATTAATCCAATAGAAAGCAGCTACTGTTTTTGAGGCTTTACTGATGTGCAGGCATATTAGTCAGTTAGAAAAACTGCAGAAACGTTAGGAAAACTTAGACAGCTTAGCTTACTGAAATATGCACTGTCTGCTAGTAAAGGCCTTGAAGACCTTGGATGTTGATAAGAGAGAAGCTCATTCACAGACATTCACTGTTAAAGAAGAAGCTGGAATGTGAAAACTGATTGCAGCTCAACCAGGATGAGACTGCACCTGTGCACAGATTGAATTCAGGGACCGTTCATGAGGAAGATGAAGACTACTTCAGCCCTGAGCCCCAGACCACAACACCGCACCTGCGCAAGTATAGAAGAAGCTTCTTGAATCTAATTATAATAAGAAGCAGGGAAAGGTCATGAATATGTAATAGGCGCTCATGAATAGGCATGTCTTTACACTATAACTATCTGCTTGTTAGACCGTACGGTGTGCGAGTTAGGAGGATTACCCCCTTGCACCCGCTGGCAAATAAACACTTATCTACTTTATAACCCTTAACAGAGTTATAGAGTTTGATTCCGCAAAACATTATTTCCAGTCCTGTAAAACATTCACACTTCAAACAACAGAATAGTAGAAATCAGGAGCTACACGATCTAGTCCAGCTGTCGTTACTTAGGTAGTTTTGCTCCTATGAGAATGGTAGGATTTTGTTTTATATTTATTTCAAGCTAGTTTACTAATGGGCTTGAGATGGCTCTGCTAAAATGGATCTTTGCAGAAACCACAGTTTGAGGACTGTGTGTTTTGAGACAAGAGTCACTCACAGAGCTTCCTGCCTTGTGGACTTTCTGCCTGGTGCTGCTGCTTATGGGATTTTCCTCTGGGGTGTGGGAGTACATAACCAGTGACAATGGTGGTACTTTCTGTATGGGCCTGTGTATACATATCTAGGACAGCGAGAGGTGTCAGTGATTTACCGTAAGAAAGGAAGGACTGGATTTGCTCTGTGCAAATTTTGCAGTCACCGGTAATGGATTCTATTATTTTTTTCCTTTCCTTAGCTTTAAATTCCTAAAGATGTTTGCAATAGTACAAAATGTTGCAGAAATTCAAATGGAGTAAAATGCTGCAGAATACCAGAATTGGATTTTTTTTTTTTGACAAACAGAATATGATTTTTTAATCAGTTGGACTCGATGATCCAGTGGGTCTCTTCCAACTTGGTTGTTCTATGAAGTAATTAAACTTAGGTTAAGGAACTATCTTTAGAACTGATACTTTCCAACATATCTACTATTTATTGTTAGATACTTTCTGTTGAGTGTTAGATTGTGTCTTATTAAAGTCAGGATTAGATCGACCCACACATTAGAGAAGATTCCCCACTGTTAATATCTTTGTAATTGCTGCTAATGTGGCTAACTGAAATCAGGTGTTGCTTAGCAGTATTTCTAACTTTAGTGTCTTTCTCATATTTCCACATGTAACCCTGCAAGGATGTAAGGAGGAGGATGAAATTGTTAGTTGAAGTAAGATGATTGAGAAACAAGGGAAGGAGTTGTAAGTTGTGGAAAAAGTACAAGACGTACATTTACAATAACACCCTGAGGGGGCTTGCCAAGTGGAAGTCCAAGAGCTGGTTAGGGCTTATCCATATCTGTGCAATACCTGCAAGCCTGAGACATCATTTTTTACAGGGAGTTCTGGGGTGTAATCCATCATCGTTCAAACCAGACGAGTTATTCTCTGAAAACTGTTTAGGTCATGAGATGTCAACACACCTGACCATAAAATCTATCATTCTGGAGAAACCAATGCCCAGTGCCTGGCATTATGAAACATGGTGAGGCAACATCTGTATTTATCTTTGTTAGAATTTTAAGATTGCCCCTGTAGCTTCAGATTAGCCTACACTGACATACCAGCTCCATATATTACAGTCCAACAGGATGATCTCTTTTGGAACAGACCAGCTGCTTTTTTAGCTTGAGGATTTCTGGGTATGTTGACAGATTTGGAACACTGTGACCATATATTAGAAGAAAGGCCCCCTTCGAAATGCCAAGCAGCTCTGTTCTCTAGGCCTAGAAGTTATATCCAGTACTAGATTGTTCCCTCCTCCCACCCTTAATATTTATTTGTCTTCTTGAGTCTGCAAGGTTATTTTGAACTGGTGAACATTTTAAGCCTGACAGCCTTTCTTCTGTTTATGCAGCAATCCAGCACAGCCTATAGCAGTGCAATCTACATCATATCTTCAAGGTCCCCAGAAGACTGAATAGTAAGCTCAGTCTGTGTTATTCATTGATTAATTGGAGAGTCTTTTTGATTTAGCCAATCTTCCAACTAAAACCATTGCTTCTACTTAGAGGACACTTCTCCCTTAGCCTTCAGTAACTTTACATCTGCTGCAGTGCATGTCATACTAGAGCTGATTTAATGGCGCAGGCTGATAAAAAGATGTTAAAGATGTTTCTTTGTTACACAAAGGAAATAAAGAAATAAATGTTTCTTTTACAGGCTAAGATTTGGGTCTCACTGTGGCTATTTCTGAGTGCCTGGCATTTTATCAGGAAAAAAAAGGAACTTTCTTTCTCTTTGACCTGGCTTTGTTTTCCTCATTCTATTACATAATTACAAAAGAATAGCCAGTAGTGGTCAATGGTGAATGCCAAAGCACTGCTTAAGTAGCTAAAATCTATAATAATACTTGCAAGTATTCCTGGGCCTGAAGGGAAGTCTTTACATTTAATAGGCTTTGACAAATTTTTCTTCCACTGATCTGTCCAATTACTTTTTGAATCTAGGCAAATTTTTATTAGCTGCAGCACCTTTGGCATGAGTTGCATTGTTAGGCTGCTTTCCATTTAATAAGTGGAATTCCACAGCTGGAGTGGCATCTGAGCAGATTTAAGAGGAGATCATCTATACTCTATATTAAATAACTGTTAATAAATACACTGAATATTGTAAAGATATTTATACATTTTATAAAACATACTAGTAAAAATATCCAGGCCTGGATGATATTCAGCCAAGAATTCTGAAGGCATTCAGGGATGAAACATATGAATATTAGCATTAGTATGTAATCTCTTGCTTAAAACACCTTATGATCTGGAACAATGCATAGAGACTACTGAGTCTTGCCCAGCCCTTGGCCTGCTCCCCTGCTACTCCTCTGTGTGCGCACCAGTGATACTGCCAGGGGACATCTGGAGCATATAAAGAATGACTGAATGGTTCTGGAGGTGACATCAAGGGCACGAGGCCCCAGGTGGTTTTCCCTTAACCTCATTCTTAGAAATAGCTGAATTATTATAAGAGAAACTAGAAAGAATCAGCTTGAGGCAGGCACCTGTTAAGAAAAACTTTATTTGGAACAGTTTGAAGTTTGACAAAGTTTTTATACTGAAAAATGAATTTTAGAGGAACAATTAGGCATCCTCACTGTTGTTGGCAGTTATCAACTCTATTTAAAATTGCAGTCAGATCCAACAATTCAAATCTAGTGGTTTTGCAGTCTGACATATCTTAATCTTTTTGATCATATTATTGAGACAAGAAACTGTTACTGTGATGGTAGAAGAACCTTAGGAGACCTTAACAGAACTTAAAAGATAATGAATAACAACAAACTAGTCACTGACAGTGTTTGCTAGTGGAGATAACTCCATTAAGCTGAAATAATTTGATATGCTTTAAAGTTAATAACATGGCAGCTTAGAAATGGCTGCTGGCCATGCACATCAGTGATGGCATAGACAGTGCTGTTGCTTAATTGTATGGTATCACTGACAGGAGAAAAAAAAACTGTTGAAGACCTCTAGGAAGCTTCTGAAAACTGTATCCAGGAGATTTGGTGTGTCAGCTTGAGGAAAAGGCCTAAGGGAGGTGAATAAGTTATGCTTTTCATCCTGGTTCTGTTTATCATATTTCCTCATCTAAGACATGAAAAAAAATGAAATAAGCACAGTGATAAAAGTAATGCAATGCTAGCACATTCTCCAGTGCTGTGCATGAGTGTGGCCTCATCATTCAACATCAGACCAGGTTTCTGCATCTGAAAGTTTGCCACCAATTTTCTGAGTAAATGTGGGTCAAATTGCTCCACATCTTTTGGCTTTAGTTTAGATTTTCTCCCCTGTAAACACTGACTGACATAACTGAGATGCTTTGAAATAGTGCATATTGATATTTATTGTCTTTAATTGATAAATTAAAGGCTTGGTAAAATTAACTCCTCAATCTTTGGTAGTTGTCTTCTGGTATGACTGTGCTGAAGTTTTAAGTAGGACAGGAAATTTTTTATCAGAGCTGAGGTTCTTTAAATTTTAATTTATTTGACCTCTTGGTAGATAACTACAAAGGAATAAAATTCTTTTTCTGCTGCGCTGAACTGAACTTATAGTGGAAGTGTAATGGGGATGGAATCATCAAAAAGGATGCTGGAGAGAGTTCTTTTCTCATCAGTGTTCATTTATTTTCATAGAATCATAGAATCATAGAACAACCAGGTTGGAAGAGACCCACCGGATCATCGAGTCCAACCATTCCTAGCAAACACTAAACCATGCCCCTCAGCACCTCGTCCACCCGTGCCTTTAACACCTCCAGGGAAGGTAAATCTACCACCACCCTGGGCAGCCTGTTTCAATGCCCAATGACCCTTTCAGTGAAAATTTTTTTCCTAATGTCTG